>PVJA010010951.1:0-25100 GCA_004027025.1 Myocastor coypus
TGGGCATGACGGCATGCATCTGCAACCCCTACGCTTGGGAGGCTGAGGGCAGAAGGATCACCATGAGTCCGGTCTACATAGCGGATCCTGCAGACTCTGCAGGCTCTGCACTCAACACATTAAGAAAAGAAGAAAAGAAAAGAAATATCACCCACAAAATGTATGCTTTTAAGTAATATTCCAGTAAAAAAATGCCCAAAGTGATTAAAAGGCAGAAGAAACTATGCCTTAGTATCTACCTTATGCTTACACAAAAGCCCACAGGAATGCACAGACATGATAATAGCGGTTAATCCCGGAGCAAGAGGATTAGCAAGTAGGATTTTAATTTTCTCCTTTACCATCCAAGTGCATTCTTTTGATAACAGAAGGAAGAGCCCAAACAGACCTTGCACCATAAGAGGTACTGATTCATGGGAAAGCTACTAGCCAGCCTGCTGCTGGTCCCTTAATGGAGAGGGACTGCTCCTGAACAGGTGGTAGGCACACATAATTCTGCTTCTGGTCTTGGCTTCAACCTGGGTATAGAAGAGGTGACATCTTATGGAGGGGATGAAGTAGCAGGGCCAAGGCAGAAATAGGACTTTCACTCTGAGGAAAATGTGACAATAAGGACATTAAATCATTCCATGCAGAAAGTCCTAAACAGTTTAGCATATTGTCATACGCTACAAAGTGAGGGAAGGACATGGTCATTGTTTACAGGTGGCAGAATCCAAACAATTCATCACAGCTTATTAGCTTCTTTTGTAATTAAAAATGTTTATTAGGATTGGGGAGGTAGCTCAATGGAGGGGGCCTTGTCTAGTATATTCAAAGCCCTGTGTTTTTTTTCCCCAGGACTGCTAAACAAATGTTATGGCTTGTATCCAGATGTCCCACCAGGTGGCAATCCACTTTCCAGGTCCCTTCCTGTCTTTCTCAGGGGCTGTCTGTCCATCAGTAAAATTCCCTGCTTTTTGAAAATACACCCCCACCCCCAGTCTCATGTGCTCACACATGGGGGCTTTTGGGAGTTAGCTGGATCTAGGGTGTGTGATCCTGGGATTAAGGGTGTATGCCACTAAATTAGCCCCTTGGTGGACTCAGCATGTTAGCCAGCTTTCTATTACTGTAACAAATACCCAAGTTAGTTGAATTAAAAAGGAAAGGTTTCTTTTGGCTCACAGCCTTGGAGGTTTCTGTGTAGGTTCAGCTGGCCTGTAGCTTCAGGGCCTGTACTGAGGCAGCATACCATGGCAGGAGCACGTGGTGGGTGGGGCTGCGGACCTCCTCACTGCCAGGAAGCTACGGAAAGAGAGAGGGCCAGGTGTGTGTGTATCAAGGCATGCCCCAGCGAGCTTTTTTCCACTGGACCCACCTTCTGTGATTTCCACACTCAAGAACCCGGTTGTGACTGTTAGGTGGGGTGAATTGTTTTATTACTTGAAAAAATAAGTTGGTTTTTCTAATTTTGCTGAAGAGTTAGCTACCCTCATTGACTTGTGGAGCCTCAGAAATATTTGGGTGTGATTCTGTACCTTTTACTTTATGCCATCAGTCTATATCTGTCTATTCTTGACAATATAAATTTTTAAAAATGTTGCTACTTGATTTAAATATCTTTTGGGCAAGTTCACTCCTCGTGCTCCTCTCCATTTGTAAACTTGGCTTAGCTATTTGGCATGTTTCTCTTCCACATAATGTTTAAACCCAATTTATGGTGATAAAGCGCAGCAAAGTACACTAAAAATATGCAGTATAAAAATACAAGCACCTTAGAGAGCATACGATATAACCACCACCCCAATCAAAAAGTGGGACACTGTATCCTGCCGCAGAAGTTTCCCCGTAAGTTTTTTTTTTTAAAAAATAAGGCAAAATTCTCAGAAAATGCAATTAGCCTTTTTAAAGTGAAGCATTTATTGCATTCACAGGGTTGTAAATCACCAGCTCTCTTTAGTTTTAAAACATTTTCATCTTCCCAGAAGAATACCCGTATCCATTAAGCAGTCATTCTCCATTATTCCTTCCCTTCCCTTCCCTCCTGGCAAGCACTAATGCAATTTCCATCTCTATGGATTTGCTTATTTTTTGATATTTTATATAAAACGAATCATCTATTAGGTGACCTTTGTTTCTGGTCTCTTTCACTTAACAGAGCATTTTCTAGATTTATCTAAGTTGTAACCTGTAGGAGTACTTCACTCTTTCTTATGGCTGGATAATATTCCTACATGTAGATATGCATTTTGATTACCAGTTCAATCACTGGTGGACGTTTGGGTTGTTTCCGCCATCGGTTGCCATGGGCAGTGCCGCCATGCATGGCTTGTTTTAACTTTAAACTCTGCCCACACTCTAGCAATGACTGCTTTGGTAGGTATTTCACTTCTTCCTTGCTTTTAAAAAGTAACTGTGCCACCTAGTTTTGTGTTGTCCATATGCTGAATATTATGCAAATGTAACGGTGCAGCACATCATCTTTTGTGTCTAGCTTCCTTTAGTCAGCATCCCACTCTGAAGATGTAGCTCTGTGGGGTACCATTGTGCAGTTGTCTACAAATCCTGCTTTTGGAGATTCAACCAGTCATGGACAGAAAACATTTGCTATAGCAAACAAATGCATGCTTTTATTTACTTATTTATTTATTTATTTATTTATTTACTATCTTTATTCTTGTTTCAGAACCTTTGTTTATTGACTCATTTTTATGGCCGACTCAGCCTGCCCCGAGGGCAGGGCTGGTGCAGCATGTGGTGCCGGGGATCGAACCGTGGTCCCTGAAGCTGCCCAAGCTTCCCCAAGCAGGCACTTTAGACCACTGAGCCATCCCGCCGGGCCCTACAAATGCATGCTTTTGTTCTTGTCACTATACAGTATAACGACAATAATCTTTTAGTTTTACTAACCATTTCTGCTTTTTAACTTTTAACACCGTTAATCTCTTCCATGGTCTTTACTACTGTATTTCTTCCTGAAGATCTATCTCTCGTTTCCTCTTTCAGTGTAGGTGGCTATTTAGCCAATTTCTGGATTTGAATGTTTAGCTCATGGTGGTTGACCTGTTAGGCCTCTTCAAATGCTCATTTAGCATGCTGTTTGGAATCTTCTCTGATAATGGACATGTGGAGTTTACACTGGCATTGAGTTTTAAAGTATAATATGCTATGGATGATTTTCTAACCCACAAGCTATTTAACAACCTGCCAATAACTCTTCAGATTTGAGATTTAAAAGCTATCACTTTATTATTTTCTTCTCTTGGATTAATCCGAACACAGTTTATGTGATATCAGTCCTCAGTCATGTAACAGCACTTCTTATACATCCTAGTTATGGTCAATGCTTGTAAGTTTGCTCGAAAAGAATCCTTCCTTCCTTTCTGTCAGCAAAACAGAGAACTTTGAACAACTAAGGTGTGCACACTCCTGTCACTTACGACTAAGTCCTTAGCTGCACCGCTTACTTCTGAATCCCTCTCACTTTTGTCTACATGTCTACTTTGTTTCTAGAAAAGAGTGCTGAAATAGAATCTCCATCTACAGCTGATTCTTTGTTTCATTATATGTTGAAATTCAATTTGGCACAATGAGAAAAGACAAGTGAATGGCTCAAGAACAAGAATAAAATAAATAAGCCCTTCATTATTTGTAGATGATATATAACTACGGCTCTGTTTTAGGATATGGGGTTTATATCTAGCAACCTTACTAATCTTATTAATTGCAGTAGTTTTATGTAAATAGAGCTAGTGATTTACAACCTTATGAATGCATTAAATGCTTCACTTTAACAAGGCTAATTGCATTTTCTGACACTTTTGCTTTAATTTTTAAAAAAAGTTATGGGGAAATTTTTGTGGCAGGATAGTGTTATCTTCCTTCCTTCCTTCCTTCCTTCCTTCCTTCCTTCCTTCCTTTCTTTCTTTCCTTCCTTCCTTCCTTTAAATGTATTTAGTACAGGGTCTACGGGGTCTCACTACACAGATCGGGTTTGTAGTGATTTGCCTGTTTTCAGCCTCCCAAGTGCTGGGATTATAGGCATGTACCACCATGCTCAGTCTCAAATGCTGTCTCAGTGAGCCCTGGGGGTGGGGCTGACACAGCATGTGGTACTGCAGATTGAACCCTAGTTGCTGTGCTCTGTCTAAGTGGACGCTTTAGTTGGCTGAGTTATGGGGCCGGCCCTTGTGTCCCATTTCTTGATTGGGATGGTGGTTATACTGTGCACTCTCTAATGTGCTGTGTATTTTTATACTGTGTATTTTTAGTGTATTTTCCTGTACAAAGTTCCCATAAAGCTATTGGAATTGATGAAATTAGAAAGGCTGCTAGATATAAACCCTATGTCCTAAAATAGATTTCCAGTTTTGTGTATATCTAAGAGAGAATTAGGAAATATAGTTTAAGAAGTATCATTTACAAAATGATCAAAAGCATAAGATAGTTAGGACTTAGACAAATGTTACAGAGATGTACACTGGGGAGTCTAAAGATAATGTGGCATTATAATTTTTTTTTGTGTTTCTGAGGAATGAACCCTGGGTTGTAGGTATGTTAGACAAGTTCTTTATTATTATTAGTTTAAATGTTTTTTTTATGGGGGGGGCACTGGGAATCAAACTCTGGACTTCACGCTTGCCAGGCAGGCATTATGCCACTAAGCTAAATCCTTGGCCTAAGTGCTTTACTACTGACCTATATTTCCAGCTCAACATCAGTGTCTTTAATAGTGAACATTACAAACCACCTAATGTTTGTCACTTTGAGAATAGGGTAAATGCATTTTAGAATTGGTTAAAAGAATTTCCAGCAGAAACTATACTGCCACTGAAAATGAAAATGTTGACAATTAGATAATGACATGAAAAAATATTTGTGTGTGTGTGTATGTGTGCTTGCGTGCCTGCACGTGTTATGATTGAGATCTAAGGTGGCCCCCAAAGCTCCACGTATCTGGAAGATGACTGGATTAGGGGACACTATCACTGACTTGCTGTTAGTCAGCTAGTCAGAAGAGGTGGCTCTAGAACAGGGCATCTGGCAGGTATGCCATCATGACGTCAGCCTTGCCCTTCTGTCATGCCATTTTTGTCCTGGAGTCAGCCAACTGTGAGCTTCATAAATGAGCCCAGATAAACCTTCTCCATTAAACTGTTGGTGCCACTTTTTTTTCTGTCCCAGCAAATGAGAAAAATGACTCAGTGTGCAATATATACTTTTTTGTGGGACTAGAAGCTGAATCCAGGGTCTTGTGCTTGCTAAGTATACACTCTACCATGGAGGTACACCCGTAGCCCCTGGGATGTATTTTTGAATAAAAAGAAATGCATGAGGTAAAAGCAAGCCATGATATACTAACTTCACTGCTATAAAATAATGTATACATCTCTATGCATATATATGTACCGAGTCTAGAAGCATCTTCACTAACATACTGTAGCCACCACTTCCCCTTCTTTATGTGGTACTACGGATAGGCACCAGGGCCTTGTCATGGTAAGCAATCAGTCTGTCACTCAGCTATTTCTTAGTTAGTCCCTTTTCTAAATTTCTTTGAGGTAGGGTCTCATTAAATTGCCCATCCTGGCCTTGAATTTGGGATCCTTCTGCCTCAGCGTCCCAGGCAGTGTAGGTTGCCCAGTCCAGCCACGGCAGTCACTGCTCGGTGGGACCTTGGTGAGTTCATCTTTGAATTTTTCTTTATATCATGACTTTTTTTTTTTTTTTTAGAACAGTAAAGACATGTCATTGTTATTTCAAGGTGATGGATACAATTTATTTTTAACTGGCATAGTGGTTGCACAGGTGCTCATGATAGCATTTGTTTCTTTAAAATGTCCGTATATGGGGCCCGGCAGGATGGCTCAGTGGTCTAAAGCACCTGCTTGGGAAAGCTTGGGCGGCTGCAGGGACAGCGGTTCGATCCCCGGCACCACATGCTGCGCCAGCCCTGCCCTTGGGGTGGGCTGAGCCGGCCATAAAAATGAGTGAATAAACAAACAAAGGTTCTGAAACAAGAAAAAAAAAATGTCCATATATGATGGTGCACATCTGCAAGCCTATTAACTTGGGAGGCTGAGGCAGGAGGGCAAGTCTGAGCCCTGTCTGTGTAACTTAGAACCAGTCTCAAGACAAAAAAATGAAAAACAAGAGTGGAGTTGTCAGTCTGGATTTGATCTCCAGTAAAAAAAAAAGTAAATCTGTGAGTTAGTATGATATATATATATATATATATATATATATAATATGTAATATATATATATGCATATATACACAAACATACACATATATAATATATGTCACACACACACACACACACACACACACACATATATATATATATATATATATATATATATATATATATATATACATGTCAATCTACAATGACAGCATTTTTTATGCATTTAGTGCAGGTTCTATAGGGTCTCATTACACAGATCTGACTCATAGTGATTCTATACCTCCCAAGTGCTGGGATTACTGGTGTGTGTCACCATACCCAGTCTCAATAGATGTATCAAAGCATCCCCAGGGATGGGATGGGCACAGCGCCCGGGATTGACCCCCCCCCCTCCACCGCCACTGCACTCTGCCTAAACAGGCACTTTAGTCTGCTGAGCTATCCGGCCAGCCCTCAATAATAGTATTTTAGAAGAATAATCAAAACAAAACAAAACAACAACAACAACAACAACAACAAAAAAAAACCCAGCTCTTTTTCACTTAAAAAAACTACACTTCAGTGATGGAGAGAAAGGCAAAAAATGAAGAGTTGGTATATTCTAGATGAAACTGTGGTGAAAGCTAGTTTTACTTATTTATTTTAATATATTTGGCTGTTTTGGTTGGGTCTCACTATACAGCTCGGATTCAGGAGTGATCTTTCTATTCTCAGCCTCCCCAGTGCCTCCCCAGAGGCATGCACCACTATGCCTCAGCCCTGTGGCTGGCTCGGCTCAGCTTTAGTCAGCTGAGTTTTCTCATTGGCCCCGAGAGCTGTTTTTAAAGAAAATTCCTTATAATGTCATTATTCAGGCATAAGCAAAAACTGGAAAGTGAGTCACAGCTCTGAGTGGCTATAAAGACTATGACCAATCATGGAATATTCCCAGGACCCCCACCGCCCAAGAGCAGTCACTATAGGGACAATGTCTTTAATTACCTGATCAGCACACCCATAGAATAAGGAGAGAGTGGTGGCACCAAGGATGATTTGGGGCCAGGCGAAGTCTCCAGAGATGGAGCCTTGGAAGATATGGAACGCATCTGGGTTAGGAGAGTAGCACTCTGGCTTGGCTGTCCAGTTTCCATCACTGGTCTTCGCTGGGATGGCCTTGACATATTGCCTCTCTAGCTGCTTGTATCCTCCCACATTTCTAAGGGCTTAAAAAAAGAATATTTACCGCTTCCTTAAAGAGCACCGTAACACATGAGTGAAAAAGCAAGAATGCAAACTAAGACCCAATGTGATTGGCAGTGTTCCACTCTGGCACATGACTGAGAGCTGGGCAACATTCCCTGTCTCCTGGGCAACAAAGGGACGTAGGAGGAATGGATGTGATCAAGCAGGGCTACTCAGATTTGCTCTGGTGTCCTTGTGCTGATGGAACCAAAAAAAGTGCTTCTTTCCACTAATCTCTCTCTCTCTCTCTCTCTCTCGCCCCACTCTCATTGAAATTTCTTTCAGATTCTATGGTACTTCCAATACCCCAACTGACATATAAAATCTTAACATTAACGAAAAACATTTAAAAATGTTCTAAAACATCCATTTCACAATGTTGAGTTTGCCATATAATGTCATGTTCTTTTGAAACAGACTCAGTTTTTGAAATGAGTTTATTTTTTAAATATTTTTATTTTTTTGTCTTTTTGAGACAGGGTCTCGCTATGCAGTTGAGGCTGGTCCAGAGCTCACTTTTGTAGTCTGGGCTGGTCTCGAACTTGCACCAATCCTCCTGCCTCAGCCTCCTGAGTGCTGGGATTACAGGCGTGAGCCACCATGCCCGGCTTTGAAATGAGTTTAGAGTCATTTGTAATCCAGGCTGGTCAGCAAGAGGATATTGAGTGGCTATAGAAGATACTTCATGGCATTTGTGAAGATGAATTCATATGAATTAATGAAAGGTGAATCCAGGTGTGGTGGCACACATCTGTAATCCCAGCTACTTGGGAGGCTGAGATGGGAGGATTATACTTTAGAGACCTGTTCTGTCCAGGCAATTTAGGGAAACCTTTTCTTAAATTATTTTTTTTTTTTAAAGGATTGAGGAAGTAGCTCAGTGGTAGAACACTTTCCCAGAACTGATTTAATGGATTCAATCCCTACTATGGCTACAAATGAGACAAAACAAAACAATGAGAAGAAACAAAGAAAGGTAAAAGATGGAACTACAAAGGTGTTAAAAGATAATGAATTACCTTGAACTTCGGTTGCTGAATAAATTCTTTTTTTTTTTTTTTTTTTTTGTGGTACCAGGGATTGAACTCAAGACTCTGTGCTTTGCAGACAAGCACTTATTCTACTGAACTATCTCCCCAGCCCCTGCTGCATAAATTATTAAATAAGGTATAAACAGAAAAGGAAAGGTTGATAAATTGATCTTGAAATTTAAAATCATAGGGAAATTAAAAATACATTAGGTTGAAAGAAAAGAGTCACATTCTATATAAATGATTGTGATCCACATACAAGAGGAACTACTGAAAAGAAATACAGTATAGGATACAAGCAGGTAATTCATAGAAGAGAAAACATAAGTAGCCATTAAGCAAATAAAAAGATGCTGAGCCTCATCGGGATATGAAAAGCTTCAATTTAAAACAAAATGACACTTTAAAAGAACGTATTACATGGACACTTCAAAACAGTTTTTAAAACACCAAGCGCTGGCTTGGGGTGGGTTAGGAAGCACGTTGTCTCTTATACTACTGAGAATGGAAGCTTGTACTGTACAGCCACCCTGGAGAGGAATTTTGGGTATCTCTTGTCAAAGCTGAGCTTATTTTAAGAATGTAAGATTCAATTAACATTCAAAACCAAGTCAGCATAGTTCACTGTGTTAACAGGAAAAAAGAGAAAGAGAAAAATGATACAATCATCTCAGTAGGGGAAAAAAAAAAACACTTGATACAGCTCAAAAACTGCTTGTGGCCTATAGGCCTTGCAATCTAGAATGAGGAAGGAATTTTTACTAGCCTGGCAAAAGATATCTATATGAAGCTGACAACACATATTTTATTGAATTGAGAAATGTACAAAGATTTCTTTCTGATGGGCATGGTAGGGCTGGCCAGATAGCTCAGTGGACTAAAGCGCCTGCTTAGGCAGAGTGCAGTAGCCAGGGTTTGATCCCTGGTTGGTGGTGCTGGACCCACCATACTGGGACAACGATTGAGACGGGGAATGGTGGGAGACTGAACACAGGATAGTTGCTATGAGTCCGATCTATGTAGTGAGACCCTGTAGACTCTGTACTAAAAAAAAAAAAAAAAAAAAAAAAAACCAAGCATGACGCTAGGGTGTCTGTCTACCGTCTCCACTTTTATTCATCTCCACAGATGACCCTGGCTGATGTCATGGAACAAGAAAAAAACAAAACAAAAAACCCCAAAGATATAGTTCATAAGGAAAGAAACAAAGACACAATTTCTTGATTTGAGCACCGGTCATGAGGGTATGTTTACTTTGTGATATTTCATCTGAAATTATACTTTGATTTGTGTATTTTCAGTAAAACATTATTACACAGGGACTGTGAACTTAGCTCAGTGGTATAGCGCCTACCTGGCAAGCAAGCAAGAGGTCATGAGTTTGATTCCTGGCACCAGAAAAAAAATAATAAAATAAAAAATACATATACAAAACTTAAAAAATGCAGTAGATCTGTAGTTGTTGACATAGAAATACATTACGGTACTAGTGATAGAAAAACAGGCTATAAAACTGTATTTAAAAACTTTGTTGACATCCATCAGTCGTATGTATAGTGTAATCAGGTGCGTCTCTTGTCAAAGCTGGATGACACTTTAACATTTGTATAAAATATATAATGACAGGATCAGGGTAATTATGTCTATCACTTCCCACATTGATCATTTCTCTATGTTTGAAATATTCAAAATGCTTTGTAGTAGCTATTTTGAAAGAATCCAATTGTGTTAACCATAGCTATCCTCCTCTGCTACTAGAGGTTATTCTTTGCATTGAACTGTACCTCTCTAAATTTTATTTTTGACTCTATTAAAATGTATGTCTCACAGGGCTGGCCAAATAGCTCAGCAGATAAAGGTGCCTACAAACAGGTGCAGGGGCTGGGGTTTCAGTCGCCAGGCCTGCTGGCATGAGCCTGTAATCCCAGATCTTGGGAGGCTGTAAATAGGTGAAATCACTATGAGTCCAATCTAGTAGTGAGACCCTGAACACCCTGTAGATCCTTCCTTAAAGTAATTTTTTTAAAAAAAATGTGTATCTCACATAAAAATATCTTTGGAAGAGTATTCATAAAATGTATAGCATTGGTCTACTCTCTGGGGAGTAGAACTCAAACCTGAAGGTGACCTGTACTTTATTGTGGACCTTCCCTTTTTTGTAAACTTAAAATTAAAAATAAAAATGTAAGTGTATGCACATAGGTTCTTGCAGTGATCAGACTGAAGAACAACTTTACATGTACAAGACCTTGTATAGTTTTAAAAGAAAGAAATCGTTTAATTATTTTATTACGTGTACTTCTCAAGGAAACTAGCCTTACCATTCCAATAAAAATACTATTTAACTACTCAATAAAGAATATATTGCTGGGTGTGGTGGCTCACGCCTGTAATCCCAGTACTCAGGAGGCTGAGGCAGGAGGATTGGTGCAAGTTTGAGACCAGCCTGGGCTACAAAAGTGAGCTCAAGGCCAGCCTCAACTGCATAGCGAGACCCTGTCTCAAAAAGACAAAAAAAAAAAAAAAGAATATATTGGGGTGCTGGTAAGGTGGTTCAGTGGTTTAAAACGCCTGCTTAGGAAAGCTTAGGCAACCACAGGGACCACGATTTGATCCCTGGCACCACATGCTTTGCCAGCCCCACCCCCCAGGGCAGGCTGGGCCAGCCATTGAAAAAAAAAAAGAATGTATTTGGCTGGTGAGATAGTTCAGCAGACTAAATACCTGTTTAGGCAAGTGCAGGGACCCGGATTTGATCCTGGGTACCACATACCAGACCAGCCCTGCCCTCAGCCGCACAGAGCTGGCTATAGAGTCGAGGTGTATTGGTGCACACCTGTAATCCCAGCACTGAGGAAAGCTGAAAACAAGAGGATCACTATGAATCTGAGCTGTGTGTAGTGAGACCCTGTACCAAATACATTATATAAAAAATATCATTATTTAGAGATATAATTACTAACATTAAATAGAATATCCCACGTACTCCTTAAGTTTATTTTGTTGATGTCACTATCAACATTTGGGGTAGGGCCCGGCGGGATGGCTCAGCGGTCTAAAGCGCCTGCTTGGGAAAGCTTGGGCGGCTTCAGCGACCGCGGTTCGATCCCCGGGAACCACATGCTGCGCCAGCCCTGCCCTGGGGGCGGGCTGAGCCAGCCATAGAAATGAGTGAATAAACAAAGGTTCTGAAACAAGAAAAAAATAAAAAAAAAAAAAAAAAAACATTTGGGGTAGGCTTAACAGTATTATGCAGGTAAATACAATGGTTTATAGTTTAGTCTCTCTCTGTCTCTGTCTCTCTCTGTCTCTGTCTCTGTCTGTCTGTCTGCCTGTCTCTCTCTGTCTCTCTCTCTTTCTGATACAGCATCTCACTAAGCAGCCCAGACTCATAATGATCTTCCAGTCTCAGCCTCCCCAGTGCTAGCATTACAGGTGTGCGCCACCACTCCTGGTTTTGGTAGTCCGCACAGTGTGCTCAGGGTTCCGGGGCCAGCATGGCGTGTAGTACTGTGGATTGAACTCAGGTCCTTGCACTTGCCAGGCAGGCACTTAGACCACTGAGCTATCTCCCAAGCCCCATGTAGTTTTCATTTCTGTCAATGAAATTATTCATTGATTCTTAATGCATTTGAACATGATCCAATTCCTCAGGCCATGCTTGATCCATTTTTTAGGGTTTAGCAAAACAGCACTGAGTATATTTCACAGTGTACTAACGCTTCCTGCATGGTAAGATGGAGCACTGCTTCTATCTGTTCTCATCCCTCGAGGTTCAACAATATCCCTGGACACACACTCCTTCAAGTGTACCCACACAGCATTTCACTAATCCCACACCCCTTAAGTCAAGAGCATGTTCTGTCTAACTTTCTGCAAGACTAGTCTCTGAGTCATGCAGTAGCGGTCACTCAAACACTGCTAAGCTCATGTTCCTATCTGTGGGAGGGAATTTTCATTTTAAATTAAGTTTACTTGCCATTGCAGGTACTACAGTATGTTAATTTATATATTAGACTTTGATCTTAGAGAGATGGAGCTCTTACTATGTGTTGCTCTCATGGCTAAGATATTCGAGACTCAGTTTCCTCATCTGTAAAATGGGGGTAACTGAAGTATTTATGTCTCATGGCGACTGTGATTTGTGAGACAATAGGTAAATATCTTCATAACTGCCATTTCGTATTAGCTATTATTTTCATTCTCATAACTTGATAGGCACCTATTCATTAAGTATGTACTTAATGCGTCAGGTTATACTTTGGTAAAAGCGGAACGATTTGTACAATATGAAGAGAAACCAGAGTATATACCTTGGGTAGAGGATACCTTGTATGGGATCTGGAAGTTTTGGATTGGGAGGGTATGGTTTACTTATGAAAAATAATTAACAAATCATATGCACGATGGAATACTGGTAGACTTATACCTTTGAGGGTGGTTTGTCCATTGACCTTGACAGATGGATTTAATTGAGTGCACAAAAAGAGAGGGGCTTCTAACTGGAGAAGAAGAATAAGGACAATGCACTGTGGAGATGAGTGTGGGGGACCCCAGCACTGATGTCTGTCATCTCTCTTTCATTCCTGACTTCTCTTCCTCCTCAAGTGAACAGAGGTTGCTTCCCCTACTTTCGGCATGGCCTGTGGTAATGCTCTCAGTGCTGAGAGCTTCATTCTCCCTGTCCGTGAGATAAAGGTGCTGATGGTCCAGGGAAGATTTGGATTCAAGCTGTCCACACCTGGGGACCAATTTTCTTTTCTTTTTTTTTTTTTTTTTTTGTGGTACCAGGGATCAAACTCAGGACCTTGGCATTTGTCAGGCAAGCACTTATTCCACTGAGCTATCTCCCCAGCTCTGGAGACCAATCTTCTTAAGCTTTACTTACCAAAGATCATTAATATAGTGGACCCCAGGAGCATGGCGATAGCATGCAAAGCCTCAGTGTAGATCCCAGCTGCCAGGCCACCTGAAAGAAAGAGGAAGAAAAGTGGAGGCCACATCAGACTCCGCCGGCTGTAACTTTCAAATCTATGCGCCTTTCTCCTCCCAGGCCTCCTTGTTCAGATAATTTGATCACTTTATTTGTTTTTTTTTGTTTTGTTTTGCGGGACCAGGGTTCGAACTCACAACCTTGCACTTGTCAGGCAGGCACTTGTGCCACAGAGCTATCTCCCCAGCCCCTGATCACTTTAAATCAATAGGGCTATTGCGTTTTCTGCATCCTGAACCCCCATAATTGTTTTTAAGAAGAGTGATTTAAATACAAAATGCATTTGGAAGAGTTAAAAAAATTAAGGTTCATTGAAAGTGTTAATGTTTAATTATTTGACCAATCTTGCATACCTATATCTATTAATCTAAACAGATTTGATGATAAAAATATGCAATACAACCATTGTTAAATTTTTGTTCTTGTTTTGAAAATCTGTACTATATGTACTCTTGTTACTCTTTTTCTATCATTGTTTCTGCTATTTTTACTCTTTTTTTTTTTATTTTTTTTTTCTTTTTGAGATAGGGTCTCGCTATGTAGTTCAGGCTGGCCTTGAGCTCACTTTTGTAGCCCAGGCTGGTCTCGAACTCACACTGATCTTCCTGCCTCAGCCTCCCGAGTGCTGGGATTACAGGCGTGCGCCACCACGCCCAGCATATTTTTACTCTTTAAAATAAAATTTTAAATATTCAAAAAAAGACTTAAACATTTAAAAAATCAGTAGGTCTAACAACTACTTCATTTTGACACATCCTACTCTTTAATATAATTTATGATTATTTGTGATTTTTTTCTTTTTAAATGAAGTATATTGGGACATTTTAAATGTATGTAATGATCACGTTCATCATAGAGACTTTGTACCTGTCTATGACATCTCAATTCCTGTCTTTTCCCCATTCCTTTACCCTTCCTTCAGCCCCTCTTTCTGTCTTTATTATGAAATCTTTGTTTCTATTTTTTCTTTTCTAGTTTTTTTCCTCTTATTCTTTTCTTTCTTTCTTTCTTTCTAGGGAAGGGTCTACAGGGTATTCAGGGTCTCACTACTAGATTGGACTCATAGTGATCTGCCTGTTTACAGCCTTCTAAGAGCTGGGATTACAGCACGCCACCACACCCAGTCTCAGTTGCTGTCTCAGTGCATCCTGGGGGCAGGACTGGCTCAGCAGGCTGGGGATTGAACTCAGGGCCTCTGAGCCTGCTTGTAGGTGCTTTAACCTTCTGAGCTATTTGGCCAGTCCTCTAGCTTTTTTCTTTTCCTTTCCTTTTCCCCTCCTGCTCCTTGGTTTTTCTTAATTGAGCATATCCTTTCTATTTCATAATATCTAGTATACATTTTGGTCCTTATTTACATTTCTGATTTTTAAAATTAATTTTAATAAGAAAGAAATAGCAATGAGACAGTTTCAAAACAGATTAGTAGTACAGTTACAATAATATATTGCATATTGTCTTTGTAGTAGTTATTCAGAGCACAAGATGCAGACATGATATATTGTCTAAACACTGTTAGTACAAGTCTTTCTTCTCAGGGCCCGGCGGGATGGCTCAGCGGTCTAAAGCGCCTGCTTAGGAAAGCTTAGGCAGCTGCAGGGACCCGCGGTTCGATCCCCGGCACCACATGCTGCGCCAGTCCTGCCCTCTGGGCGGGCTGAGCCAGCCATAAAAATAAGTGAATAAACAAATAAAGGTTCTGAAACAAGAAAAAAAAAAAATAAAACTACCTTAAAAAAAAACAAGTCTTTCTTCTCAATGAACTAAGAGCAAGTAGCCGTATATCCTATTTTATGTTTACAGATATATATATTTATATATCTATATATATACACATATATATTTATTTATTTATAGTGAAAAAAGAATATGCACACACACAATGCTCCTTCATTTATATCCCCCTTTTTGTTTTATTTTATCAGAGGTGGGTGATCCATTGCCATTCAAATATTGCTGATGCTCGAATTCAGCAAAATAACCCAATATAGTCCAATAGTCCATAATAGGAGTAGGTTACCTGCAGAACTGGTAATGTTAGAAGTTGTTGACCTGAGCCTTTTATATCTCAGCATATTAATATGGCTTTACTTTTTATACCTTGAGGTTATACTTTTCTGCTGGATGGTTAAGACCAAGATAAAGCAAGACTTACATAACAAAAAAAAAAATGGGACTTTTGTATCTAATAAGGTCAGTCAAATCACCTCAGGATTTACCCTGAAACCACGTACAGCAGATTGTAGATCTTTTGTCCAGTGTCAGCCATCTGGATGAGTCACAGTCATTGCTTGACCAATTCTAATGCCATATCAGTTATTACTATACTCCCTCTCAAGTAAATACTTGTTTTTTTAAAAGGCAATAAAGAAAATGAGACCAGAAAAAATGTCATAGGATTTCCTGCTACAATGTTGTATATGGTTAGATTTCTAAATTTCTGTGTAAAAATGTGTAATTGTTTTTCCACATTCTATAGGGATTTAAGGTTTAGAATATCAATGATTGTTGGAAAATATCTGTTCCAGCCGGGCGTGGTGGCTCACACCTGTAATCCCAGCACTTGGGAGGCTGAGGCAGGAGGATCGTTGTGAGTTCGAGACCAGCCTGGGCTACAAAAGTGAGCTCAAAGCCAGCCTGAACTGCACAGTGAGACCCTGTCTCAAAAAAAAATATCTGTTCCATGTTATATCTAAGGTGTTTGATATTCAGACAGATAGTGATGTTAAGCTCAATTGCCTACATCCTAGAGTAATAATATTAAGCTTCTCTTCTGGATAGTTAACAACTTAAGTTTTCAGGCCAAAAAAATTAGAGAAAAAGAAGGGTTACAAGGATAGCCAATATTTTTACCCTAGCCCTTCAAGGTCAGTGGGGACTCAGGATATAAGAGAACCTGTGTTGTAACATCCTGTAACTCAGTGGTTTCCCAAATTTTCTGTTCAAGGAGATTATGGGACCACAGAGGAAAGGGATTGATGATGTATAGTGTGCCTAAGGAGAGTTACCTAGAGAGAAAACATTCTCTCTGGTTTTCATGGAGAGCAAATACATTTCTGATTTCTCACATCAGAGAAATAATGCGGTATTTACATGTGTGCTTGACTTACTTCATTTACAAGTACAGTCTCAAGGTGCATCTATTCACCTATAAATGTCTGAAGTTTATCCTTCTTTATGGTGGAGTAGTACTCCATTATCTGTATCTGTATCTGTGTCTGTGTCTGTGTCTGTGTCTCTGTCTCTATCTCTATCTCTATCTCTATCTCTATCTCTATCTCTATATCCCCCCATCTTCTTTATCCAGTCTCTGTCTCGAACAGTGGAGAAGAGTTCCCTTTTCCCCACAGTCCTGTTAGCATTTGTTATTGGGTAATTTCTTGACAGTAGCCATTCTCTCTGGTGTGAGATGGAATCTCAGTGTTGTCTTACCTTGTATCTCTTTAATGACTAGAGATGCTGAACATTTTTTCATATATTTATCTGTTGTTGGTACCTTTCCACCTGAGAAGTGTCTATTCATTTCAGATTACCATTTTTGATTAAGTCTTTAAATTGAGGGGGGTGAGTTTTTGTTTCTTTATATATTCTAGGTATTAGTCCTTTGAGAAACAGTTGCAAAATTTTTTCCCACTCTGTGGGCTGTTCCTTTACTCTGTTGATTTCTTTTGCTGTGCAAAAGCTTTTCAAATGGAAGATCCCAGTTGTTGATTCCTTGCAGTATTTCCCTTGTGGTCTGGGTTTTGTTCATAAAGTCTGTCTACACCTATGTCTTCAAGGGTTCTACCTTTCCAATCTTCCAGTAAATTTAGTGTTTCTGTTCTGATATTTATTTTTATTTATGCATCTATTTATTTGTTGTCTTTCTGAGACAGGGCCTCTCTATGCAGACTGGGCTAGCCTGAAATTCACTTTGTAGTTCAGGGTGGTCTCAAACTCACAATGATTCTCTTGCCTCTGCTTCCTTAGTGCTGGGATTACAGGTGTACCTGGCTGGGACCAGAGCCACCATGTCTGGCTGTTTTAATATTTAGATCTTTGATCCATTTTGATTTTTGTTTAATTCATGAGCCAAAACCAAAAATCACGATTATCTCAATAGATGCAGAAAAAACATTTAATAAAGTCCTAATCAATTCATGATAAAAAACTCTAGAAAATTGGATTACAGAGTCTTTATTTCAATCTGATAAAAGCTATCTATGGCAAACCAATAGTCAACATTATACTAAATGACCAAAAAATGAAAGCTTTCATTCTAAAATCAGGAACAAGACAAGGATGTCCATTGTCACCATTCCTTTTCAAGATAGTTCTAAAAACATTAGAAAAAATAATTAGATAAGAGAAAGAAGTAAGAGGAATAAAGATAGGAAAGGAAGGAGCTAAATTATCATTATTTGCAGATGACACGATATTTTATACAGACCCCAAAAACTCCTCAAAAGACTTCAAGATTTAATAATCAAATTTAGTTGCATATTCCAAAGCTGCTATGATAAACTGGTATAACACTAGCGACAATAACAACAATGAAACCAGACAAACAAATCTGAAAATCAGTGGAATGGATTAGAAGATGCAGAAACAACTCCCAACACACTTAGCCATCTTATTTTTGACGAAGGTGCCAAACACCCTCGCTGGAAGAAAGATAGTCTTTAATAAATGATTCTGGAAAAATTGGCTTTCCACATGCTTAACACAAAAATTTGACCCATATTTCTCACCAGGCATTTATGAGATTTTTATCTTGCCTTTCTTTGTCCCAGTTTCCCTGGAGTTTGTTTTTCTCAGCAGGATAACAATCTGGGTAGTTTGCCTAAGCCAGAATGTACTTACTCAACAGTACCCTCTGTCCAATGGTGACAATCAAAAATGCCTATAAGTGCTGGTGAGATGCTTAGTGGACTAAGTGCCTGCTTAGGCAAGCACAGGGACTGGGGGTTCGATCCCTGGCACTGCATACTGTGCTGTCCCCGCCCCTGGAGTGTACTGAGCTGGCCACTGAGACTAAGTGTGGTGGACACCCTGTACCAATATGTATATGATTTCTCTTTCCACATAATTTCTGTTTGCACATGACATAATCACTGAATGAACACATTCTACTCCCTACTCTGATTTTCTCCACTTGGTCTCTGGTGAACTGCTTAGAGGCACACATCAGCATCCAAGATTTGTACTGTAGCTGGAAAAGAATCAGTGACAATAGTCCCCATTCTTAATACCTGGGGAAAGGCTGCTTGGGACAGAACCATGTACATAAAGTCAAGGGTTTGCCTGGTGGTCTAAGGGCCATGTTTCTACTTCATTCCTTTTCTGTACTCCTACTCTGTTACTTGGTGACCTGAAATGTTTGGCCTTGCTTTACCACAAACACAATTATTGTTGACCTTACCATATCCCTTGGAGAGACCCTAGTAACCCAATCTGATTTCTTCTTCTTCTTATTATTATTTTTTTTTTAGTTGTTGCAGAACCTTTGTTTATTCACTCATTTTTATGGCCGGCTCAGCCCGCCCCGAGGGCAGGGCTGGCGCAGCATGTGGTGCCGGGGATCGAACCGCGGTCCCTGAAGCCGCCCAAGCTTCCCCAAGCAGGCGCTTTAGACCACTGAGCCATCCCGCCGGGCCCAATCTGATTTCTAATGGTAGGCATCTACTTCCTTATTTGCCTTGTGGGAGACAGGGAAAATGTAAAAACTGGACACTTCTGCTTCAGTGTCTACCAGGACTTCAGTAAGTAGAGAGTGTTTGACCACGATAAATGCTCAAGTAGCTGAAGCAATCTCACCTGTGATAGTATAAATGCCAGCGATCACCAGCAATATCAGCGTGATCCGGTAAGCATCCATGTCCCAAGCAATTTTCACAAACATGGCACCGTAGCATACTTCCACCTGAAATGAGTACAAGGTCAGCAAGCTGTATCTTCATTTTCAGTGGGATAAAAAATTCTTTTAAAAAAGGGGGGAGGAAAAAAAAGGGGGGGAGGTTGGGAGAAATTGGCAACAGGTGGGCTCTGGCTAGTATCCCACCACCTGTGAGTGCCTGGTAAGGTCTACCAAGTCTCATACCCTACACATTCAGCCATGGTCAGTCTTTTATGGCTTGAGTTAAGCCAACTCACCCAGTTAACACAATTTAGCTCCTTTTACTCTGGGGGCTCAGAATGGGGAATGTGTCGCAGAATTAATTGTTCTTGCAGCTCTGCCACTTGGAAAAACCATGGGGACAGCTTCTCCGGGATTTACAGCCTATCTCTCTATAGAGCCTGATGGGAAATATTATTATGGACACTGGATCTCTCTCTCTCTCTCTCTCTCTCTCTCTCTCTCTCTCTCTCTAACTCCCCTTTAAAGCTATGAAAAAGAACCATTCTTAGCTCAAGGACTGTACAAAGCAGATCATTAGCTGGATTGGCCAGTGGGCCAGATTTGTTGACTCCTGGCTTAGTAGCTGACACTGATTTTGAAACATCTGTACATTACTTAACGGGCTAATCTAGTGCTTTGCTGTTCTAATCTTTAAGGCCAAGGGTGAAACAGGCACAGATTCATCTATTCATTTATTCACCACATGCTTCCTGAATGTCAACCCCATAGTGGGCACCCAGCAGGTTTCAGAACACACAGGAGTTGTTAGAACTTAGTCCCTGTGCTTAAGAAGCATGTGTTGAATGAAAGAAAGAGATTACTACATATTCCATGTAGCGTAAAAATGCCATTCACTTAGTTATGCCAAAAGAAAATCCACCAAACGCCTTAACTGTTAAACATGGTCTCAGCACAGGGAGAAATTTAGTGGGCAAGTCAGGCCAGGCTTTGCACTTAGGAAGCGTGCAATGAGGCACAGAATGGATAATAAATAAGCACACACGTAAGTTACTCTCACATGGTGATAAGCATTACAAGAAAAATCGAAATTAAGCTATGACTGACTAGCTTTGTTCTTTTTTTTTTTTTCAGAACCGGGAATTGAACTCAGAACCTTCCACTTGCCAGGCAGGCACTCATGTCCCTGAGCTATCTCCCCGGCCCCTGACTAGGTATATTCTTGGAAGACCTCTTCAAGGCAGTGATGTTTCTCCTTCAAGGAATGATGAAGATCCAGCTGTAGAGTACTGCAGACAGAGTGTGGAGCAAGGGTCAGTGGCTTGGGCTGGGAATAAGCTAGCTGTGTTTTCAAACCAGTAAGATAGGCAGTTTGAAGAAAGGAGAGGAAATAAGGAAAGCAGTCCAGAAAGGCAGGCTGGGGCTAACCGAGCCCAGCCCTTATGGTCTTACTCAGGAATTCTTTCTTATAAGGATGCAGAAGCTCCCAAATTGATTCCTTACTGACATGAAAGGCGTAATCCCAGAGTTGCCTGTGAATATCCGGGAAGGACCTGTAACCTCTTCTTGAGAGATCCCAAGCCACCTCTGTTTTTTATTTTTTTATTTTTTCAAAGTATTGTTAAAAATGTCTTTTTTTTTTTTTTTTAAAGTTGAGGTTTATTTTTTTATTTTTGGTGCTGAGGACCAAACCTAGGGTTTCTGACTTGCTAGGCAAGCATTTTATCACTAAGCCAAATCCCTGGGCCCTATTAAACCTTTAATAGTAACATTAAACACTGTTAAACTCATTTAAACAGTAGAGGCCAATAAGTAATTTATATAATCCCAGGGTAAACAACTAGGATAATTCAGCATAGACCTGAGTTGGTTTTATTTATTTATTGGGGGGGGGGTCCTCTTTTTGCTGGCTTTCATAAAACTCACCAAGACCCTAGTGATGATATCAATGAGTATAAACAGAATAGAAACAAGGATCTGGATCCGGACACTACCAAATCTCTTCCTCAAGTATTCTGGCAGTGTCACCACCTGTGCAAACAAGAGAGACGAGTGTACTCACAAGTACTGGTTTGTCACAGAGACGCTGCTGACAGCTGGGGTGGTCTAGGAGTCTAAGAGGTGGGGTCACGGTCTCTGATACCAGTTCTAGTGGGAAATACAAGGAAAGAGAGGTAATCCTGCTAGCCACACGGAGCTGAGCATCTCTAGCCTCCACTAGGGATGAAAACGGAAATCCAGCTATTTGAAAACATCTAAAGATGGCAAGTCATTCTTATAGGGTAATTATAGAGAAAAGGCAGTGCCATGTCATATATTGCAAAGAGAGCCAGTGTTTGCTCTAGAGACACAGAAACTGACCTTACAGCTCCCCAACCTGTCTCTGTGCCAACGCTGCTGGCCTATGTGCTGGTGCCTCACGTGCTCTTGTTCTAGTTCTCCATCGCCGTGAGCATCATGAGCCAAGGACTTCATCAGGCTCTCTGGGCCTGCTTTGTTCCCAGGTCACAGACAGTGCCCAGCTCATGCAAAATAAATTAACAGCTATTAAACAAATACTGTCCCGCTTTCTCCTCTGATAATCCTTGTACTGTCTTCTCCACCTACCTGTACATATGTACTTATAAATTGTGGTCCAGATTTCACCTGCTTGATGAAGCGGGTCACAGTGACCATATGCCCTTTTCTAAGCATCAATAACTTTTTTTTTTTTTATTTTCACTTTTACTTGGCTTTCAATCATATTGTGCCAAATGTAGCTCACTTTTTCAGTGAGGCTCTGACCTGCCCAAGCTGCTTTTTTTTTTAATGTCTGTTGGTTGTATGAGTTTGCTCAGGATGCTGTAACAAAGTAGAGCACTTTGGGTGACTTAGACAACAGGCAGCTTATCTCCTCACAGTTCTGGAGGCTAGAAGTCCAAGGTGCTGGCAAGTTTGGCTCCTGAGGGCTGTGAGGGCTGCACTCTGGACTTGTGAGTGGGCATCTTCTCTGTTTCTTCACTCTCTGCTGATCTGGGCTTAAATTTCATCTTCTCACAAGGTTATGCTTGGTGTGGGGCCAGCACAGTCTGTAGTACCTGGTATCGAACCTGGGTCTTTGCACTTGCCAGGCAGACATTTAGTCGCTGAGCTATCTCCTCAGCCTTCCATTACTGTTTTGAACATATTTGTAGTAGCAACTTTGATGTCTTTGTCCACTCAGAGTTGCTTGGTATTTATTGCTTTTTTTCCTTTCAGAGTATGGGTTATATTTATCTTCCCTCTTCTTTGTATATTTAATAATTATTGATGGAAAAGTGCTCATCATAAAAAATAAAATTTAGCACTCTGGAGTGTTTTGTTTTTCTGGGTATTGTTGGTTCTTGTTTAGTAGGCAGTTGTCTTTATTAAACACAAACCAAAATAGCTTTCATGCCACTCCCCAATCTGCCCCATGTTTCTGGCCATTTCAAAACTATTTCTTTGTATTAATGGAAGTTGAATCCAGATCCTTTGCACCTACCTATATCTACAGCCTCTGCTTTTGTAATGTTGAGAGAGGGTCTTGCTAAATCGTTAAATGGCCTAGGTTGGGCTCAAACTTGCAGTCCCTTTGCCTGGGTCTTCCGAAGTGCTTGGATTACAGGAATACACCACTAGGCCCAGTTTTGCTTGTATTTTTTTTTACCTCAAGTTCCTAGTTGCTGATAATTCAGCCTCACCCTCTGGAGATTTCCCCTGCACCTGTTCAGTTTGGCAGCCTACCAAGTGTCTGAGCCAAATTCATAGTCGGATTTGGTGGTTAGTGCCCTCGTTTTTTGGACCTCCCTCCCTAAATTTCCAGATGTTTGTCAGACCCAAGTTCTATCCTCTGGTACCTCAAACCAGCGAGACTTCTTTCTTCTACTGCCTACCTTGCATGGGTCAGGAGACAGACCCAGGTGAAGGCACGGTAACCCAAACAAGATCTTCCCTGGTACCCTTCTATCTTTCCAGGACAAATCTCCTCTAGTCTTCCCCTTTTGGCACTTATCTATGTGTACAATAGTCATCAGCCAGGGATTTTGGACTTTTTATAAATTTAAATCTTTTATATTTCTCATTTAAGTCTTTAATTAATCCAAAATTGTTCTGTGTGGAGATATAGTTTATTTATTTATGTATTTATTTTGTGTGTGTGTGCAGGGCCTCACTATGCAGTTCTGACTCATGGTGATCCTCCTGTTTCCTGCTTCCCAAGTGCTGGGATTACAGGCTCAGGCCACCATGCCTGGACTCCATCGCTGGCTGAGTGCCCCTGAGAAGGGAGCTGGCATGGCAGGTAGGGTCAGGAATCAAACCCTGGCTCCTGCACTTCCCTAAGCAAGCACTTAGTCTGCAGAGCTATACCGCTGGCTCTTGTAGTTTATTTTTATCTTTATAATGACAGGAATCAAACCTAGAATCTCATGCATTGTAGACAAGCCAGCACTCCAGGCTCTACATTGTTTCTTATGCTATTTAGATCATAGTTCTTTTTTTCTTTTAATTTTTACGCTAGCACATTTGTGGTACATAGTGATCAGCTTCCTTGTGGGACACTGATTCACGCACATGAAACATCTCAGCTCTTTTTTTCACTCCCTTACCTTCCCCTCCCCCTCCTCTCTCCAACCCCACTCTCTACTTATTTGCAAACACTCTATTTCCCTCATCCTTATTGTTTATCTTTGATTTAATTCTTTGATTTCTTTATGTATTTTGAATTTTTGGTTTTTTTTTGCCTTTTTAAAACTGTTTTAATGAGAAAAAAAGATAAAAATATCAATGAAACAATTTCAAAACAAGTTGGGAGAATGGTTACAACTATTACCATGCATATTGTCGTATTTATAGTAGTTACTCAGAAGGAAAGGTGCAGACCTGGTATCTTGTCTAAACAATAGTACTACAAACTTTTATTCTCAATGAGCTAAGTAAATTTTTCACGTAAGAGAAACCACGTGAAATTTAAGATCGTGGGTCTGATTTGTTTCACTGAACATCTCAAGACATTCACTTTCCTACACATGATTGAAATTTATCCTTGTGTGTAACAGAGCTGTACTCCACCATGTCAAAATGGCACATATTTTATCCACTTGCCTATTGATGGGCACATGTATGCCACTTCCAAGATTTAGGTAGGTCTTATGAGTTGTGTTTTTATGAACATGGGTATACATGTATGACAGTAGTATGTTTTTAAACTTTTGGGAAGATACCTAGAAGGTAATTGCTGAGTTAAGTAGAAATCTAGTTTGACTTTCTGCGGAGTCTCCATCATGGTCTCAACAGTTGTTGTCCTGGTTTGCACTTCCACTAGCAACATACAAGGGTTCCTTCCACTCCTGTCCTCCCATGACCATTTGCTATCATTGCACTCTTGATGATGGAGTTCTCTTTGGAGAGAGATGGAATCTGTTTTGCTTTAATTAGCCTTTTTTTCTTTTTCTTTTTTCCTTTTTGATACCAGGCTTTGCGATGCAGTTCAGATTGGCCTTGGACTCACTTTTCAGCCCAGGCTGGCCTCAAAACTTCTGTGATCCTCCTGCCTCAGCTACCCGAGTGCTAAGATTACAGGCATGCCCCACCATGCTGGGCCTTAAATTAGCATTCCTTAATGGCCAGAGATGTTGAAAAGATTTTCCATACATTTGTTGGACATTCGTATTTATTCTGAGAAATGTTTATTCAATTTAGTTGTTTATTTATTTATCTATTTATTTATTTTGATGAGTTGGTCCTTAAGTTTGGGTGGCATAATGTTTTGAGTTTTTTATACTGAGTAGATATTACTGCTCTGTTCAAGGAATAGCAGACAACCTTTTTTCCCATTTTGTAGATTGTCTCTTC
>PVJA010010951.1:25200-56170 GCA_004027025.1 Myocastor coypus
TTTTTTTTTTTTTTTTTTTTTTTTTTTTTTTTTTTTTTTTTTTTTTTTTTTTTTTTTTTTGTATTTTAAGATAGGATCTACAAGGTGTTCAGGGTCTCACTACTAGATCAGACTCATAGTGACCTGCCTGATTATAGCCTCCCAACAGCTGGGATTACAGGCACATGCCAACACACCCAGTCTCAATTGCCATCTCAGCGAGCCCCAGGGGGCAGGGACCTGCACAGTAGACTTGAGGATTGAACCCCCAGCCCCTGTGCCTGTTTGCAGGTGCTATAATCCATGGTGCTATTTGGCTGGCCCTCTATTTGCTATTCTTGATGTGATTTCTTATTCAACTGGGGTGCTATTGAGAAAGTCCTTGCCTATGCCTATGCCCTTAAAGAGTTTTTTTTTTTTAATTTTTTTAATTTTATTTATTTATTTATTTATTTTTGTCTTTTTGAGACAGGGTCTCGCTATGCAGTTGAGGCTGGTCCTGCAGTCACTTTTGTAGCCCAGGCTGGTCTCGAACTCGCACCGATCCTCCTGCCTCAGCCTCCTGAGTGCTGGGATTACAGGCGTGAGCCACCACGCCCGGCCCACCTTCCTATTTATTTTATTTTTTTAATTTTTTTTTCTTGTTTAAGAACTTTTGCTTATTTATTTATTTTTATGGCTGGCTCAGCCTGCCCTGAGGGCAGGGCTGGCACAGCATGTGGTGCCAGGGATCGAACTGCGGTCCCTACAGCCACCTAAGCTTTCCTAAGCAGGCACTTTAGACCACTGAGCCATCTTGCCGGCCCCCCACCTTCCTAGTGATGTTGATAAGGAAAGAAAAAAAATCTTCTCTTTGAATTAAGAGGAAGCAGATGTATACACAGTCCAATGTTCCACAGTTGCAGTGGGCCATCAGTTAAACTTGCAATGTTGGAGGCTATTGATCCAAGCCTCCTACAGCTCATCTCATCAAACTAGCTCTGCATTTTATGCCTCGTAATTAAGCTTTTTTGCTGGGTGATCAAGGGCAAGTCAAAGCAAGACCTATATAACAAAACATTCATCTTTTGTATCTTCCAAGGTCAAATCCCCTCAGGATTAGCTTTGGAACCAGATACAGTGCTTTGTAGAAGTGTTATCAGTGTCAGCCCTTAAAGAGTTTTAGCTGTTTATCTTCTAGCAGATTAGATGTTTCTGTTTTAATGTTTAGATCCTTGATTTAGATATAGATTTTAGTTTAGTACATGGTGAGAGATATGAATCCAGATTCAGTCTTCTCAATGTAGCTAGCAAATTTTCCCAGCACCATTTATAAAAGAGGCTGCATCCTTTGTCAAAGATCAGACAGCTGAAAGGGCCAGCCAAATAGCTCAGCGGATTAAAGCACCTGCAAGCAGGCACAGCGGCTAGGCTAGGGGTTCAATCCCCAGGCCTGCTATGCCAGCTCTGCCCCCAGGGTTCGCTGAGACAGCAATTGAGACTGGGCATGGGGGCACATGCCTGTAATCCCAGCTCCTGGGAATCTGTAAACAGGTGGATCACTACAAGTCCCATCTAGTAGTGAGACCCTGAACACCCTGTAGACCCTTCCTAAGATACAAAAAAAGAAAAGAAAAGAAAAAGATCAGATAGCTAAGTATGCCTGCAGTTTTCCTGCACCCTCTATTCTGTTCCAGTGATCCACATACTTGTTTTTGTACCAGTACAATGATGTTTTTTCACTGTAGCTTTGTAATATAATTTGAAGCTCAGTATTGTGTTACCTCCTACTTTGCTCTTATTATCCAGTTTGCTTTTGCTATTCTGGGTCTCTTCTTGGTGATATTCATTATGATTTCACCTTTTTCATTTCTAATGGCATAGATGTGGCTCTTTCCTTTTTTTTTTTTTTTTAGTAAAACTGGCTGTTTCCCTGTTTTGCTTATTCTTTCAAAGAACCAGCTCTTTTATTCATTTTTAGCACTTTTTAAAAAAGTCTCAGTTTAAATAAATTTTTGCTCTAATCTGATACTTTCATTCCTTATACTAAATTTGGATTTGGGTTGTTCGTGTTTTACAAGGACCTTGAAGTGCACTAGTTTATTTATTTGGACTCAGTACGTTTTTCTGATGTGGGCATTCACAGCCATCATCTTTCTTCTTAGGACTGCTTTCATTTTGTTCTATAAGTTCTGATAGGTGGCACTGGCTTTGTCATTTTAGTCTAGGAACTCTTAAGTTCTTCCTGGGTTTCTTCTGCTACCAGTTGATTATTCAAGGTTTAATCTCCGCTTGTATGCATAATTTCTGTGAAGTTCTTTTTTTGCCATTGAAATCAATTTTCATTCCACTATTATCTGATAATGTGAATGAGATTATTTAAATTTTTGGTATTTATTTATTCAAGCATGCTTTATGGGAAAGAATGTGGTCTAATTTGGAGATAGGTCTATGTGCTGCTGAGAGGAATGCGGATTCTGTTGTGAGGTAGAATACTTTGTAAATATGTATCTATTAAGTCCATCTGTTAAAAAATTTGGACAGACTCTGATGTTTCTTTGTTCATTTTTTCCCAGCTGATCTGCCTATTGTGATGTGCAGTATTGAGTCGCTCCCTTCTGTCATTTTATGATGTTTATTTGATCTGTTATATCTAGTAGTGTTCTATGAAGTTGGACTGCTAGTGTTTGGTGCATGTACAATTGTAACTGTTATCTCTTCTCGTTGAGTTGTTCCCCTTACCACTGTGAACTGGCCTTCTTTGCCTCTTCTGATCAATGCTGGCTTGGAGTTGACTTTGTCTGAAAATAGGACAAGTACTGTTGCTTGTTTTTGTATTCTCACTGCGTGGAATGTTGTTTTCTACTTTTGAATTTTTAGTCTTTGAATTAAATATGTTTCTTGTATACAGCATACTGTTAGATTTTGTTTTTTGATCCTATCTGATAACTCATTTTTTTTAATGTATTTGGTGCAGGGTCTTACTACACAGCTTGGGCTTGTAGTGATCCTCCCATTTTCAGCCTCCTCAGCACTGGGATTACAGGTGTACACCACCATGCCTGGTCTTGGTGGCCAGCTCAGCATCTCAGGGACAGGGCCGTCATGGCATGTGGTGCCAGAGTTCGAACCCCAGTCCCTGCACTTGCCTAAGCAGGTGCTTAGTCCACTGAGCTATCTTGCCCAGCCCTTGTGTGTTTTGATTGGGAAGCTGAGACCATTCACACTGAGTTATTACTGAAAGGTATGACTTATTCCTGTCATTGCATTATTTTTCTGTTGCTCGTTCTTTCTTTCCCTTCGGCTGAACTGCTCGTCCTGTTTGGTGTATGCATTCCACTGTGTAGTTGGCATTGTTGGATTCATTATCTCTTTCTGGGGTGTTCTAGAAGTTATCTTTCTTGAGAACTTTTTGAAGCACTAGTTTGAAGGTCATGCATTTCTTAATGTGCTCTGTCATGGATAGACTTTATCTCTCCCTCAATTTTGAGAGTTTTAGGGGCTAGGGAGTTGGCTCAGTGGTATAAGTACCTGCCTGGCAAGCACAAGGTTCTGAATTAAATCCCCTGTGCCACAAAACAACAAAAGTTTTGCAAGATGCATTGGTCTGGATAAGAAGTTATTTATTTATTTTTAGAAATTGTTTTATTTTTTAATTTTTCATCAGCCTCATTACCATTTTGCTTAAGCGTCAGCAGAACAGCTCAAGACCACTCGGTGGTGGTTCCTACCCACTCAGTGGCCTGTGCGGTAGGGGCTGAAGACCAGTCTTCTGTGGCTGGCTGAGCACTGAGTCTTCAGTAGGGAACTGCTGAGTGGGCACAGAGGGCATCTGTATGCCTTCGGACCAGTCTGCAACCTCAGGCTGAGCAGCAGTGAACTCCGGAGCTGGTGTAGTCCATTCACCCTGAAATTCCTCCGTGGTCACAGCCTTTTCAGCAGCAGCCTGCTCTTCCTTTTCAGTCTCTTCAGGATCCCGGTAGAAATAGAGATCAGGCATGATTTCCCATGGGTGTTCACGGGAAATGGTGCCACGCATGCGCAGCACTTGCCGGGCCAGCATCCACCACATCAGACCCACAGAGTGAGCTCCCTTATTGTTGCATGGGATGGCAATGTCCACATAGCGCAGAGGAGAATCTGTGTTGCACAGAGCAATGGTTGGCAGATTGACATAAGATGCCTCCGTGAGGGGCTGGTGGTCAGCCCTGGGATCGGTAACCACCAGAAGACGTGGCTCTCTGAAGGCTGCCTGGATCTGGTTAGCGAAGGTTCGGGAGTGAAGCGGCCAGCAATAGGAGTAGCTCCAGTGGCAGCAGCAAACTTCAGCACAGCCCGCTGGCCCGTGTTCCTAGAAGAGGTGACGCTGACATCAGCAGGGTTTGCAATGGCTACTATGGCTCGAGCTGCCAGGAGGAGCTTCTCCCAAGTCTGCTTCAGATTTATGATGTAGATTCCATTACTTTTCGTTTTGTAGATATACTGCTCCATCTGGAAATCCAGGTTGGTTGCCACCTAAGTGGGTTCCCGGAGCAAGGAACTTGAGGACATCCTCCTCCTTCATTTGCAGGACATCAAGGGTTCCGGACATTGTGAAGTTTCCCTTTAAGTTACGATGGGAATCAAGAACAACACCGTATGGACCCTGGTGGGGCAGCATGGAAAGGCAAGAAGTTATTTCCTTTTAGGGGTTGAAACACTCACTCTGAGCTCTGCTGGCCTGTAAGGTTTGTGTTGAGAATTTGCTGAAATTTTAATGCATTTACTTTATAAGTGATTTATGGCTTTTCTCTAACATGTTTTAAGAATCTGTCCTTGTGTTGTATGTATGGGATTTTGACTCTAATGTGTCCTGGAGAAGTTATGTTCTGCGTGTGGCTATATGGGTTCTATCTACTTCACTTAGTGTATGTTACAAATTCTTTCACCATACTTGAGAAGATTTCTGCTATCATTTCCATAAACAGGATATTTTAAAAATGTCATTTGTGCTGTCTTCTGATTTTTCACTCATTTCAGTTAATCTCAGATTAGTCCTTTTATGAATCAGCTGGAAGCTGCTGGATCCATTTTTCATGGTTTCTGTGTCTGTGTCTGTGTCTGTCTGTCTTGGCCCCACCTCCATATCTTTAAGTACAAGGTCACCTCCCTCCTGTCTTCTAGTTCTGACTTTCTGTTCTTCCACTAGTCACTTCTGGTGCCCATACTTTCATTAAAATTTCTATATCTCTTACATTTCTTATTTATTTATTTATTTATTTATTTATTTATTTCGGGACTGGGGTTCAAACTCACAACTTTGTACTTGCCAGGCAGGCACCTGTGCCATGGGGCTATCTCTCAGCCCCACATTTCTCTTTCAAGGACTCCAATTCTTTGTTAAAGTAACCACTCACATTTTGTATTATCTGTTGGCTGATTGGATCAGAACACAAAGTGTACCAGCATGATGTATACAAGAAGTATATTTAATTCCAAAAGAAATTCACAGACTAAAAATCAAAGGATGGCAAACAATATTCCATGTGATGAGAATCCCAAAACAAGCAAGAGTACCTGTCCTGTCTTCAAGCAAAGTGAACATCAAGCCAATATGGGTCAGAAGAGGCAACACTCAGGCTGCATTTTATTGGCCTCCTGTAAGCACTGGTCATTCTGTTTATGAAGCCCTTATCTATTCAGTTATATCACCATTCAGCTCACCAAGCACCTTATTTTGATCTTTCTTTTTCTTCTTTTCCTCCTCTCTTATCATCTCATCGAATCCCAGTGTTCAGCTTTGGATTCTCTCCCGGTTGACGCCCCCTGTATCAGCTTTGGAGGAATTGAGAGCTTCTGCAGGTATTCTTGCCTTTGTCTTCTTGCTTTTCTTTCCAAGTGGCTCCTGATTAAACATTTTCCATCCGATGAGCTCTGTCCTGGAGTTCTTCTCCAACTCCAGCTTGCCAAGCAGAAGAAGTCCATTTTGGGGTTAAAACCCTGTGCTGTTCTTGAAATTTAAAATAAACATCCTCCTTTTTTTGGGTTTAGCCCTGCTGGCCTCATTTACTTCTCATGGAGTCTGTGACCCTCTTTAGACTCACCTCGCGTTAACGGAGACAGCTCTTCTGCCTTGGAGGCCAGGTGTATGTTTTCAGGCTGCTTTGTTATTTTCTCTGAATTATACTATGAATCTCCTGCTTTTCTGTAGTTTTTAGTTTACCTGTCAGCTCCCTTCCAATTCCCAGAGATCCACTTCTTTTGTAGTCACCAACTATTACTATTACTATGATGATGATGATGATGATTACTATTATTTTGATCCAGTTGTCTCAGGTTCTGGGTAGGCTGTAGTTCACTGCTGGTTTTTACTCCTCATTTAAAATCTTCTGGCCTTGGGGCCCGGCGGGATGGCTCAGTGGTCTAAAGCGCCTGCTTGGGAAAGCTTGGGTGGCTTCAAGGACCGCGGTTCGATCCCCGGCACCACATGCTGCACCAGCCCTGCTCTCGGGGCGGGCTGAGCCAGCCATAAAAATTAGTGACTAAACAAAGGTTCTGAAACAAGAAAAAATAAATAAATAAATAAAAATAAAAAAATAAAAAATAAAATAAAATAAAATCTTCTGGCATGCCATCAGCGTTATCAGGCAAATGTCTACGTAAGACTATTTCTGGGTTTGTCCTTGTGTAGGTTATCCAGCTTTCTCACAAACACATGGGACAAATAAACTTGAAAAGAAGGAAGATTTATTTTGTATCACAGTTTCAATCCATGACCAATTTGTTCCTTTGGTTTGAGCCTGTGGTAGCACAGCACCTTAGGGCAGAGTGTGTGGTAGAGAAAGCTCATCTCATGGAAATGAAAGAGGAAGAAGAAAGCGAGGGCCTAGCATCCCTCTTTGAGGATATGTTCCCAGTGACCAGAAAATTTCCCACTAACTATCTCCCCCTTTTGGTTTCTTTTTTGGTGGTACGAGGTAGAACCTAGAGTCTTCACACTTGGCGTATCTCCCTGACCCTTCTATCCTCACCTTTCTTATTTGTTTGTTTGGTTTGAGACAGGGTCTCACTATGTAGTTCAGGTTAGCCTGGAACTATGTAACTAGGATGACCTTGAATTCATGGCAATCTCCTCCTACCTCAGCTTCCTGAGTACTGGGATTACGGGCACATGCCATGATGCTGTACTCTTCTTTCTTTCTTTCTTTCTTTCTTTCTTTCTTTCTTTCTTTCTTTCTTTCTTTCTTTCTTATTTTTGGCAGGAAATTAATCATTCAGTAAGTTTCCCAGGTTGGGTTTGAAGTTTTGATTCTCCTTCCTTAGTCTCCCAGAGTGCTGGGATTATAGGGATGTACTGCCATAGCTACTTTATGCTCTGCCTCTATTTAGATACGTGTTCAGAGGCTCATGTCTGGTCACCAGCCCACAGCGTTATTGGGAGAATAAAAGGAAGCATTCCTTGGGCAGAATTCCCATTTCTGTATCTTCACTTCCACTGGGAGATATTGTTGTGGGCTGGTGACCAGGCCCTTACTGCATGGGCCTCTGGGGGACACTTATCTAAATTAGGGCAGTGTTTTTTGTTTTTTTTTTTTTAAACCACAATAATTAATACAATGCATATTGTTGTCTTCATAGTAGTTGTTCAGAGTACAAGATGCAGACATGATAACTCTTCTAAACACTATTGATACAAATATTTATTCTCATTGAACTAAGAGAAAGTGGTTGTATACATAGAGCAATATTTCATAATAGTATTGGGTTATCAGCAGAACTGGCAATGTCAGAAGCTGTTGACTTGAGCCTTTTACAGCTCTGCATACTAATCTGGCTTTACTTTGTATGCCTCATGGTTATACTTTTCTTCTGGGTGGTTAAGGCCAAGTTAAAGCAAGACCTATATAACAAGCATGTAATTTTTGTATCTGACAAGATCAGTCAAATCCTCTCAGGATTTACCTTGAAATCATGTACAGCGTTTTGTAGAGCTTTTGTCATTGTCAGCCATCTGGATGAGTCAGGTTATTGGTTGACCAGTTTGCTCTCTGTGAAAGCCTGAGAGTGTTTTCTCTCTAGGTGATTCTTCTTAGGCACACTATACATTTTTGATCCCTTTCCTCTGTGTCCTAATAATCTCCTTGAACTAGGGCAGTGTTTTTATCTTACATTAGTGATATACTGTACAAATTAGTATAGCTTTTTAAAAGTAAGTATTATTAGTATAACTTTTTTCAGTAAGTCTTGATGTTAGGTAGAGCAAATTTATCTTTTTGATAGTGGTACTTTTGCTATAGCAATGGCAAAGTATAAATTTCTTAAAAGTATCACAATATTTTACTTATCCTACATATATTTTAGATTCACTTTTCCAAGCCCTTGTGTATAGTCTGGTATGATAGTGGGTGCCTCTAATCCCAGCAGTTGAATGAGTGAGCCAAAAGGATTGTGTGAGTTTGAGACCAACCCAGCTCCATAGTGAGTTCAAGGTAAGACTGAACTATATATAAAGGGACCCTGGCTCAGAAAATAAAATCAAAATCAAGCAAAGCAAGAATGAAAACGAAGTCCTATTTAAATTTTGTTTGCAGTTTTATTTCATGCATAGTCTTACTGGGAAGAACTTTTTTTTATGATATAGGTTCTCGCTATGCAGTTCGGACTCATAGTGTAAATTTTGTTTACAATTTTATTTCATGCATAGTCTTACTGGGAAGAACTTTTTTTTTATGATATAGGTTCTTGCTATGCAGTTTGGACTCATCGTGATCCTCCTCTCTCAGCAACCAGTGCTGGGATTATAGCCATGCAGCACCATACCTGGTTCTGGGACCAGCACAGCAAACCAGGGGTCCCCTGGCTAGCTTGGCATGTGGTACTGGCAGTAGAACTCAAGACCTTGTGCTTTCCAGGCAAGCGTTTATGACACCAAGCTATCTCCTCAACCCATAGGAGAACTGTTAGGATATCATTTACATAGTTTTCATTTATTTAGCTCTTTCTTAAAAAGAAGAATTTAAAGTATTTTCTGTGAAAGCCTTAAGAGATACACTAAGTAAGTAGATAGTTATTGGTGTCTGTTTATGGCAGGACAGAGTCATGTATCATAGTCATCTCAGGATTTAAGAACCATAGTAAGGAGCAAAAGAATGAGAAACTCCATTTGTCCTCCAGGACATTTCTAGTACATATGTAACATTTGTAAAAAAAATATTGCAGACAATAGAGTTAATTGATAATTAACACTTACCCCAGCTTTCATGTAAATAGGAACAAATACCCAGCAAAGAACAAAGAGCATAAATATAGCCTGAAACCAAAAGGAACAATTAAATCAGGAGTTCTTCTAGTTCAGTCTCTTGAGTGAGATGAAAGCTCGCTTACTACCTGTTCTAGTAGTAAAGTTTTTTTTTTTTTAGTAACATGCAATGATTTGTATTATGATGTGTTTGTAGTATATAATGCTTACATTTAGTTGGGGGATTTGATACATGCAGTTATTGGTCTTTTTTTTTTTTTCTCCCCATCTTCCTCTCTCTTTCTTAAGTCCCCTTCCCATTTATATAGAATCTGTCTCCCTGGTTACTGGAGAACTTTTGAGCACAAAGAACTTAACTTGGAGGCACATGATCTTTGCCTTCAAAGGATTTTTAAGCTGGGTGCAGTGGTCCATGTATGTAGCTTCACACTGGAGGAAGCAAAGGCAGGAAGGCTGCAAGTTTCAATACTGCTTAAGCAGCTTGGTGAGATCTGTCTCAAACTAAAGGTAGAAAGGAATGGGGAGGCAGCTCAGTGGTAGAGCAACCCTGGGTCCAATCTCTAGTACTTTGAAAAAAATTGAGGGAGGTTATTTATGCCAATTTTCTAGGTATTTGCTGTTAATTTATTATTTGTTTACTCCCAAGAAGGAATAAAGGTGCCATACAAATAATTTTAAAAGATCGCTTTTGTATGTGTGTGTGCAGGGTCTCACTACGCAGCTCAGACTTGTAGTGATCCTCCCATTTTCAGTCTCTCTAGTGCTGGGATTACACATGTGCACCTCCATGCTTGGACTTAAAAGACAGTTTTAATGAAGAAAAGAAAAACCTGAAACTATTCAGGTTTCCCAGAATGAAAAGTAATACATTCCTTTGAAAAATCAAAAACTTGATTCTTTTCTTAAGATGTCTTTCATAGTGAAGACTTAAAGCAAGTGTTATATTTGTGCATTGTATTTGGGCAACTATATAGATGGAGGGGTTAGTTGCTGTGAACGTTATTACTTACATTCCATTCGAAGGCCCCAATGGCTAGCCCTGAAGACGCTCCTAGCCCTGCCAGGCCAAGAAAGTGGCTACTGCCAATGTTCGCAGAAAAAAGAGAAGTACCTATCTGAAAATCAAAAGACATATCAGAACTCAGTCCAGTTTCAAAAAATGATTCTGGCAAATGCACACTGTTACTTAATTTCACATATTCTCAAAAGGGATTATTCCCTGGACAGAATCCTCATCAGATCCCTTCTACGCAGCCCATAACTATGGATTATAAGTCATAGAGGAAGACAGTGAAAAAAGTAGACCATCCATCCTTACCTTGCTGCGCTCCACATGCTGCATTTATACACTTGGAATTTGCCAGTGCAGGAATGTGAGGAAGTATTTATTTAAACTAACTGAAAATGGGTAATCATACAGCTGATTATGGTACTGGCTTAAAATAGTCAAGTACATGACTATAACGAGGTACAATGTAGCATTCAGAAGGGAGAAGTAGATAATAAGCTAAATTACACATATTACATAGTCTCTAAAATTTTATGTGCATATTTTACACTTGTACATATATACGTTCATATATGCATAGGAGTGATTGTGGTAATTTACATAATAAAATATTTCTGGGACTGGGATCATAATTATAATGATGGAGTGGAGAGAAAATTTTGAGTTATATAATTGGACAGTAACACTGCATGTGTGTGTGTGTGTGTGTGTGTGTGTGCTTTTACACCCAACATATATTAATTTCAAAATCTGAGAATCCTAACAGCATTTAAAAGGAACAAGACTTCCCAAAGCTACAATCACTTTCAAATGGAATAGAACTATATAATTCATTTAAAATGATAATCATAGGGCTGGAGAAATAGCTCAGGGGCACAAATGCCTTCCTGGCAAGTGCAAGGTCCTGAGTTTGATCCCTGGTTCCACAAAAAAAAAAAAGAGATAATAATATCATTATACTGTTTATATCACACACATTTAAAACCAAATTATCAAAAAAAAATACAATAAAATAAAACCAAATTACCAAAAGAGGCTGAAAACAAAATTGTGGGTAAATAAAAACAAAAACTGCATTATTTTATATGCACTGTTTCATTTTAGTATCAGAATACTTTATGATACTAAAATAGATTAGCATACAAGATTGAAATCAATAAGAAAGACAAAAAGGTTTTGAAAAAATCTATAAAAGGTGAAATGCACAAATAAAACACAGTTGACATATATCAAACAGCTTGGAAGTGACAAATATAAAGCAAAAGACTCTTAGAAGAACCATGTAACAGATACTCATGGCAGTTATGTTTACTATTAAGAATGTTGACTATATGCAAAATTACATTGTATAAGTTTCCTGATAAAATAGAACATAAATAGTGAAATGTCCTTACAGTGTTAACACTGTGCAATATGTAAATATAAACTATCTGTATGTATGTTTACGGGCCACAAAAATATTTTAGTGCATTAGTAAATGGAAAAGTAATTTATAAAATCATCAATCATTAATTTAGTAACAATTCATGTCCATTTCCAACTCCAAGTCAAGCACTGTTCTAGGTTTCAGAAATAAATACCTTGGTGAGTAAAACAAACAAAAGTGAAATTCATTTCCTCATAAAGCTAACACTCTTTCAGGAAGAAGAGAAACAACAAATATAATAAATTACAGAATCATTTTATAGCATAATAGTGATGAATACTAGAGAGAAAGAGAAAGGTGCAAAGTGGATAGGTGGGGCCTGTGAGATAGCTCAGCGGTCTTCAGCGGTCTAAAGTGCCTGCTTAGGCAAGTGTGCAGGAACTGTGGTTCGATCGCTGGAACCATAAGCTGCACCAACCCCACCCCCAGGGTGGGCTGAGCTGGCTCCAAAAAAAGAAGAGGGAGAGAGAGAGAGAGAGAGAGAATTAAGAGAAAAGTGGACAGGAATACTCAGTATAGATGGTCCTGAGAAAAGAGCTGAAGAGCAACAGAAGAGTCATGGTTGCATTGTGTGAGGATATCTGTAGAGCATCCACACAGGAACAACAGCAGGTGCAAAGGCCTTGGGAAGGAGTATGAGGAGAGCATTCAAGGACACTGTATGAGCTAGATATGGTGCTCTGAGAGGCAAGGCTCAAGAGGGGAGCACAGTAAGACCATCTATTGCTTCGTTGTAGGACTTTTTAACTGTTGAGCCTTAATTCTGGGTAAGACCAGAACCTTGAAGGTTCTAGATAAAGATATGCCCTCATCAGATTTGAGGGTTAGTAGACTGTCTTTAGTTGCTTGGTTGAGACTGAATGTAGAGGAGGAAATGTGAAAGGAGGGTACTCAGAGTGGAGGCTGGTGTAATTAATCTAGCCTAGAGATGATGACAGGAAGGAGCTGGAGATAGGATGGATTAGACATTGCCAGACACCAGATACACTTTTCAGATTGAGTCTTAGGATGTCCTGATGGATTGTGTGTTACATTTGGAACAAAGAAAAAGGTTTAAGGGAACATCAAGTTCGCCAACTCCAGCAATTGGAATATTGGAGATGCTATTAATTAAAGAAGGAGGGAGATTCAAAGAAGAAAAGCTAGGCTTCCCTTTTGGACATGTTTTTTTCTTTTTTCTTTTTTCTTTTGTCTTTTTGAGAGACAGGGTCTTGCTATGCAGTTCAGGCTATTCTTTTTTTTTTTTTTTTTTTTTTTTTTTTTTTTTTTTTTTTTTTTTTTTTTTTTTTTTTTTTTTTTTTTTTTTTTTTTTTTTTTTTTTTTTTTTTTTTTTTTTTTTTTTTTTTTTTTTTTTTTTTTTTTTTAATCAAATTCCTTTTTTAAAAAAAAATTTATTTATGTATTTTTATGGCCGGCTCAGCCTGCCCTGAGGGCAGGGCTGGCGCAGCATGTGGTGCTGGGGATTAAACCGTGGTCCCTGAAGCCGCCCAAGGTTTCCTAAGCAGGCGTTTTAGACCACTGAGCCATCCTGCTGGGCCCCCCTTTGGGACATGCTGAGTGTCAAGTCTCTGATAGGTCTTTGAAGTGAAGGCATCACAGACAGCTAGATCAGGCAGCTTTGTAGCCTGCTTTCTGGGATTAGATCACCAGGATGCCTAGAACTAAATACAATGGGAAAAGGTAACTAGATAATTTAGTTTGCATGCAGTAGGTCCCCAGAGGCCCAGTGGTCTTCTGCAACCTTTAGGTAACTCAACCCTAATTACCACGTCATTGACTCTGCAGATTTAATCTCTTGTAGGCTTTGTGGGTCACTATGGGTCTTCTAAGGGGCTGAGTCAAACCAGTGATTGGCTGGAGCCATACTGTGGTAGCTAACTGTGGTGCCAACTTGAATTTTAAAAAATCCAGTTTGGTCCAGTTTCAGGGGTGTCTGAAATATGGACTTACTGAAGAGGTGAGATCCACCAGGGGTGTGGATGGTGCATCCTGGATAGAATAAAAAGGGAAAGAAGGGCTTCTTGCTTCTCTGGAGGAGGAGCTCCAGTCTTGATCATCACCTTTGGGCATCTGTTTGCAGGCCTCCCATGCAGTCTTCAGCCTTCTAGCATGGACTCTCCAGCCTTCCAACACAACACGCCTTGACTTTCTGATATGGACTCACATGGGACTCTGCAGTGGGCTCTGGGCCTTGGGCTTCCACCTGCATCTTCTGGCTTTCCAGTGCACAGATGCCCTTTATGCATTCTTTTGCACTTGACACTGCAGGTGTCCACTGCAAGCCTACCTTGTAAATTCTTTATATCATATATATATTATATATATAAAACATATCATATATATATAAAAATATTAAATTTGTCCCTCTAGCATTTGTGATGCACATACTTCAGGCCAAACCTGCAATCCTATCTCCAACAGTAAGTCTTAAAGCCTTCAATACCAAGTCCTCTCTGTGCTGGGAGCTCTTCTCATTGGCCTGCTTCCACCCTGTGAGATACATTTTGTCTTTCCTCTTTCAAATAACTCACTGATCCTGCGGCTACTTTCGGGTGTCCTGCATTGTTTAGGACGTCCAAGACCCCTTTAGCAAAACTTACTCCTTTCTGTAAGACTGGTTAATATTTGAGGACAGGGCCTAAGTGACTACACAAGACTGATGTTTTTGCTCAATTCATAAATGAGCCTTAGATCCTATGTGGGAAATGTCTGTATGTTTTTTACATAGAAAGTTATCAAGCGGCCCTAGTTCGAGCTTGGCACCAATCCCAATTATCCTCCTGCTCCCTGCCACACCCACCCCAAGATACTGGCCTGTGGGTGGCCCAACTGTCTCCACTGCTTGGGCTTTGTGTCATTCTTCTTGTACGGAATCACTTTGTATAATTGATACATTATTTAAAACAAAACATTGCATCCCATAAATTCCAATAAGTTGTGTTTGAATTTTCATTAAATTATAGATATTTTTTAATTTCTTCTTTAATTTCATCTGCAACCCATTGGTTGTTGAGGAGGGTGCTGTTTAATTTCCATGCATTTCTGGGGTTCTTGTGATTTCTTTTGTCATTTATTGCTAGCTTCATTATGCTGCGGTCAGATAATATACATGGGATAATTTCTCTTTTCTTGCATAGATGCAAGCACGACCTATGGACTCGCATGTGGTCTATTTTAAAAAATGTCCTGTGAGAGCAGCTGAAAAAGATGTGTATTCAGAATATACAGCCACTTTCTCTTTGTGCAATGAAAAGATCTGTACTAATGATGTTTAGGCATGAAATCACGTCTGCATTTTTTACTCTGAACGTCTATGATGAAGATAACATTATGCAATGTGTTAACTATTGTAAAATATAGTAACAATAATAATAAAAAGAAATTTAGAAAATAAAACAAAACAAAACAAAGCGGCCCTCCCTTCCCCTCGGCCTCTTTCCGGCACCTCCGCGCTGTAGCGCATGCTCCTCCTGCTGTCCCGATGCCCGGATGCTCAGCAGTCTCGTGGGTGGCCCCTACCTGCCAGGCCAGTGCAGCTCACAATCCCACCTCTGGAAGACCTTTCCTATGGTACTGTCCCCCGGACACCCACGTTTCCCCTTCCCCCATACTGCTTCTGCACACTTTCCTAGTAGTCTTTTTGTCCCGGGCTCTAATTCTGTTCGCTACACTTCCATTTAGTAGGGCTATTTTGTCCGCGTCTTGGGGCCTCGAAAAATTCCTTGTTGAACAACACGATCTAATAAATGGTCAACGGAATATAATTGAATGGAAACAAATCAAAAAAGGATATGTAAGACTCAAGGGACATACTAATTAAATGGCATGTCTGATTTAGCAAATCCAAATTACTTGGGTATCTGACATCTAAACTAACAAACACAAGCCTCCTCCAATCAGGTGAATTCCCATAGGCAAGGCTTACTCACCAGTCCCCACACTAGATTTTGGCCGGCAAGGAAGAAGCCTTTTATTGTTGACCGATCTCTTGATAAAGCCTAAAACAAAACAAGAAACATTCCACATGGAATACATGAAAACGAACTGCTGCACATACACAAGTCTCTTAAACAGATAGCATTCGTTTATCATTTATCAAATCCATTTTCTTCCCCGCCTCCCCTCCCCATTCCCCTCTCCCGCTCCCCTCCCTGCCACCTGGCTCTGCAGGAGACTAGACCTTCAGCACACACTGATGTTCAGGTCTGCTGGAGCCTTAGGGTCAGCAATTGCGGTGACAGAGGTGGCCAAGACTACACCAGTCTCCAACCTCTGCACGCGACCCATTGCCCAGCACTACGACGGCCGCGGCTCTTCACGCAAAGGTGATGACGAGGCTTCTTGCCCTGCCAAGGCAGAGGGCACGAGAGCGAGGGTCCACCTCGCTGCCGCTGCTGCTGCCTCCACTGCGGAGGCGTCGCCTAGCGACGAGCACGGCTCAGAGCCAACCGTTAGAGTCTGGCCCATCGGATACCACCGAGACCATAGTGTGGACAGCGTGCTAGACTGAATTTATTCAAAACACTTTCCATATTATACGTGGAACTCCCAGATAGGGAAGGCAGACTGTTATTGATGGCATGGTTGGAGGAATTTCCACTATCCTGGTTATCACATGGACTTTTTAGGTTCCAGGAAGTGGATATAGGAGTATTTCATCTGTTTAATTATTTGGGGGTTAATGTATATATGCGTGTGGGTGAAGGTCCAGTATCACTGATTCTCGGCTGGAAGGGTAGAAAGCAGAGGGTGCAGTGGTCTCCTCTTAGGACCGTATGAAAGAAGATGCCGGGCGGGGGTCAAACCCATCCCAGGGCCAGCTCTACCCATACCCTGGGACAGCCATACCCATAGACCAATATACAAGACCAGAAGGAGGTACACAGCCACAATCAGTATATCTTTCCAGTTGGAGGTACTGCGGCCCATAGCACTCCAGTTCCATGTTGGATTCTCCAGCTCAGAGAGTCTCATGGTGATGTTTCTGGATCAGGTAGGCAGCAATGGCTCCAGCTCTGGTTTGCAGTGCATTGTGGGAAAGGTTGCAGAGAATTCTGGGAAAGACCGAGGACCAGCCTGTAGGAGGCAGTGTAGCTTTAGTTCCAGCTCTGATTTTGCCCTGCATCCTGGGAAGGGCCACAGCCAGCTGTATAGGTATTCCCAGAAGCCCCTGAGACCCAGGACAGCCCAGGCTGCAAAGAACTCCTTACTCAGAATTCCTTATCAAGAACTCTTTATCAGGAATTGATCTGATATGCTAGTTAAGCTGGGGCTGGGGTCCAATACTGGCCTTGTCAGACGCAATCCTATTAGACTCAAGGAAAGATCAGTGATGGGAAGGAGGAACAAGAGACTGTAGTGGGATCAGTAAGCTGTCTCAGACTCATACTGGGTGCTGGGGTGCAGGAAACGGGTAACACTGCTCCTGTCTTTATTTGCAAATTTGGAATTTCATTCATAGAGGATTTTTGCATTGCAACTGGTTGATTCAAGTATTGCGCTAGCATATCATCTATCTTGAATGCTGATTTTTTTTTTTCTTGCCCTCTCAAGTTTTACACCAGGGCAGCAGCCCTTACTCACCTTTACCCAAAGGCTCGCTCTGGTTTGAAGCACTGATGGCAGAATAACCTCAGGTCATTGAAATCGTCTCTTTTACTGAGCATTTTTAATTTGAGCCAAGCATTATTTTTGAGGTGCATTTGTTAATCTGTCTTTCAATTAATCTCAGTCAATATTACTAAGAGCAATAATAATGAGACAGAAAGAAAAGGAAGGCTGTTTCCCCTCTGGCAGAATAGGGCATGCCCTTCCCTTGGCCCCCCTTGCCTGCTCAGGTTACCTGATGCTAGCCCTAGGCCTGCCCACCATCCTTGGGGTCTTTGAGGTCACTCCACAAGCTTCAGTGATTGGAGATGAAGCTTGGTTAACAGTGAGAAGCCCCTCCCTGGCTCCTGCTGCTGCTTCTCTGAGGGAGCTGCGGAGGAGGGCTGATAGGGTGCAGACTGGGGAGGGAATCGGGGGCCTATGTTGGTATCCATGAAACCTTAAACTCTAATCGTTTGTGATGAACTCAGCCAACCTTCTTAGAGACATCTTTAAAACGTTCAGGACCTGTTTGCAGAAGAGACCCTCAGCCACTACAGGAGAGTCTTGTCTTGGCCTCAGGAGGCTTTTGAATCCCTGATGACTCTGTCCTATATTCTCTAGCTGACTCTGCCCCTTCTGGTCATTGCTTTGAAAGTTCTCACACAGGTCCAGGACACGTACAAAACTAGAGATGCAGGCCGTTGTTGTACTATATAAGCAGTACTTACTGAGCCGTGCTCCTTCTCAAGTCCTGACTGTTCCATGTTACTGTACAAGTCCAAATAAAGCCCCACTTGCTCAGGTGATGCTGTAGCTGGGTTTGGGGCCAACTGCTTTGTGCACAAACCCTCCTTCCTATTATCCCAAGAGGACCTAAAATCTGTCAGGATTGGTGTGGAGCAATTGGTCCCTTCTGTGAAGTAGGTGCTTGCATTCTGGGAGAGGTTTTGGATCTAAACTTTCAATCTCTGCCTCCTTTTTCTTGAAAGACATCTTCAGGTTGTCTTCTCCTGCACTGAGCTAAGTGAAATATGCTCAGTCTCATTGCCTTATGGGGGACTGAACTTCTAGAGGAATTAAAAGAAATGACTGTACAAAGACCTTTCTGTAGGACATGAAACTAATCGGGCATTGAATCTTGGGCCTTGTCACTCTGTTGGCTGGAAAGGCATTTTTCTTTGCCTATTAGAAATTTTATGTTGGAGGTGAGTCCAAATTCCTCAAATTTCATTGTGTTTTAACTCTTGCTACCCTCTACTCTGCATTGTGGTAACTGCTGTGGCTTTGCTGATGCTTTGTCACTGTAGCTTTTCGGGTTATGACCTGGGAAGAGCCTGATCCCAAGGATCACTGGGGGTGCTATTATTCCGATTCAGTCTGTGGAAAGACTTTTTCCTTTGGTATTTGATTGCTCTCTCTCTCTCTCTCTCTCTCTCTCTCTCTCTCTCTCTCTCTCTCTCTCTCTCTCTCTCGTCACAGATAGTAACTGAAAAGAGGTAGCCAGTGGAGCAAGTCTGCAGTCTTTTTAAAAGCTCAATTCTACAACCTTTCTTTCTGCTAAAAGTCCTACCATAACTGGGTCATTCCAATGGACTCACTGTTAGGATACTTTCTAGTTAAATGGGACAAGTTTAAGGAAAAAAAGAAAATGTTTAAAGAAAGCAAGGTAAGTTTCTTTTGTAATAGCCTGGTTTCAGTATAAAGTGTGGGACCAAGAACACGAGTTGAAAAAGGTTTCATGCATTATAACACCATTCTCCAGCCAGATTTATTCCATAAAAGGGAGGAAAAGTGGTGAGAAAATCTTCTACATAGCTCTCATGAAGCTGTACTAGGACCTTAGACTTGGCAACTTCTGTCTGGCTTGGGTGGCTATGGTCTCTAAATCCCCTAAGTCCACGGAAGTGCACGCAGACAGCCTAACAGAGCCCTGCCTCCAACCTGCACCCTACTGGGGGATATACACACTTCTCCTATACCCAGCACCCGATGGAGGGCCAGAGCCACTCTCTCTGTCTCCTCCATGAGCTGACAGCTGCACCTCCATGACCTCTTCCTCACCCAAGGCAGAGGCCTCTTTGCCTCCCCCCCCCGCGCCCCCCCCGCCCCCCTTGGTCACGTGTCCCACCAATCTTATCTCCAAGTGGATTAAGATCAGGAAAGAACACCTCGCCTTCCTCAGGAGATTCTGTTCCCATTACAGGAGGTGTCAAGGAGGGATGATGAAATTATCAAAGCTCATGTTCCTTTGCCAGTGACAGACATAGCTCATTGTAAAGAGAGATTTGATGGCTCTTCAGAGAATCCTGATAGCTTTAAGGATGAATTCATTAATCTGAGCCTATTATCAGGCGGTGTAGGGACCGACAGTGTCTCCCAGATTCTCAGTGTCCTGTTCAATGAATTGGTCAGGGCAACTGGTGAAAGTGAAAGATTACTGTTTATTTTAGGGTAGAAGTTTTAAAAACAAAACAAAACAAAAAGAATCTCAAAAGAAATGCTCCAGGAGAAGAGGATGCTTTGAAGGCTAGAGACAAGCAGAGCAGCGAACCGCTGCAAGAACGAGGGGGCGCGGCGCAATGCCAGCTCTTCTGTGCTTTTTACATGCTATTCCATAGCTGATCCAAGTGACCTCACTTGATCTCATGCTAGAAGATGAGCATCAGGTATTAGGCTTGGCTGGTTTTCATGTCAGAAGATTGATATCCGCGTTCTGGGTCTGGCATGGTCTCATGTCTGAAGATTGGTACCTGTGTGAGGCTCCGCACGAACTCCTGCTGGGAGCATCTGCGGTCAACTGGTCTGTTCAGTTGTCTGCCTCTGTCCAGTTGCTCCAGCTATGTGGTCATGTCCTAATCTTCTACTTCAAGTCTAGCTTTTGTCCTTAACTGGAGGCATGTGATTGCAGATGGTTTTTTTTTTTTTTCCTTTTTGTATTCAGTACAGGGCCTATAGGGTCTCACTACATAGATCAGACTTACAGTGATCCACCTGTTTTCAGTCTCCCAAGTACTGGGATTATAGGCATGCACCACCACACCGAGTCTCAATGTCTGTCTCCGTGTGAGGATTGAACCCCTGGTCTCCATGCCTGCTTCAGCATGTGTTTTGGTCCGCTGAGCTATCTGGCCAGCTCCATGATTGCAGTATTAGCCCAACTGCTGCATTTCTGGTGAGAAGGAGCTTATTCTGACATCACTGATGGGCTGGCAGCTAACGCCCTGGATCAGAGTATCCAGAAACCCTGGGAGGACACAGTGCACTCTACCCAAGCCCTGGAGCTCTGAAAATGGTTCATAGGCAAGGGTGAAGCATCTCATAACTTATATCTTAGAAGGAGTGAAAAGATAGAGGTCCAGGTAAGCCTGTCAATCATGCCAGGGTCAAAGAAGTGATAGAGTAGAAGGAGAATTCTGTGGTGTTTTAAAACTACTTGTCAGAGCCTTTCACAGGAATACTAATGCCAATCCAGAGTCAGGAGATGGGAGCAACCTAAGGGCCTACGTTTCGGAGGCAGGCTGCCCCAGATATTAGGAGAAAGTTGCAAAAAGCTCAAGGTAGGACCTCAGACTCCACTGCTGACACCACTAGAGGAAGCTTTTGAGGTCTACAATAATGGGGATCAAACAGAAGAGGCTCATGGGATAAGATATTGGAGAAGAGATGGAGTTCTCAGCTGCTTAATTCAATGGCTACCTCAGGTTAGCTCACAAATTTTCTCAGCAGGACAAAACATGGGTAGAAATCAGTGTACATAAATGTTGGGTTTATTGGAAAGGAGCATGTTCCAGTTAATGCAGGGAGGGCCAGTTGAGAAATGGTTCATTTGGGGTTGAGATTGGACAGACTTTGCTGGAAGGTAAGCCAACATTGACTGAGGAGGGCGAAAGATCCTCCAGGCTCCACTACAATAGAAGACCTCACCAGTGGAGCCTTGGGTAACCAGTGATGTGGCAGGTGAGAATATCAGTTTACTTTTGGAGAGGTTTACAGAACCTTGGCCCGTGACCATGTTGTTCTTTCTTGTGCAGCATGTGGGGTCACGGGGTTTCTGGGTTCCTTACTTTGGAGTCTACTGCTTGAGTCTCAGCCTTCTATCAGTAGTGCCAAATTGCACTTGGGGGTGGCTGTGCACACCTGCAGTGCCAGCACTCTGGGAGGCAGAGGCAGCAGGAGCTCAAGTCTGAGCCCAGCCTGGGCAATTCCCTGTGTTTCTGAGGCTGGGAATGTAACTCACTGCGTCACCCAGCTCAATCTCCAGTACCAAAACAAATGCACACCTGACTTAATTTTTTAAAAATTTTATTTATTTTTTTTTCTTGTTTCAGAACCTTTGTTTGTTTATTCACTCATTTTTATGGCCGGCTCAGCCGGCCCCGAGGGCAGGGCTGGTGCAGCATGTGGTGCCGGGGATCGAACCGCAGTCCCTGAAGCCACCCAAGCTTCCCCAAGCAGGTGCTTTAGACCACTGAGCCATCCCGCTGGGCCCCAACACACCTGACTTAATTTAAAGCAACCATTGGTTGAAAGGAAAAACCATAATGCAGAAAGAGGGAAATAACTGATGCCTGACCACTTTGTATGACAGTGAGAGTGGCTAGTGGATCACAGGTTGTCAGTACAGTTGTCCTCACTGTCACTAGAACAGTGGTAGAGGTGACCTTTTGATAGTGAATACCACTACAAATAGAGTTAATGTACATTCTAGCTTTCCTGGTCCAACAGGGATATCCAGCGGCCAAGAGGGTCCAAATTTCTTTCTAAGAGGTAAAGTACCAGTGCATAAGAACACTAGAACGTCACAAAGGGCCAAGTCACCTCAAGTCCTTTGCGGGAGTAGCTGGCTTCTACCACATCAAGATACTTGGGTTTTGCCTGGTGGCCAGACATCCATAGGAGGCTTTAAAGAGGGGGGAAAAAAGAGGGTCATTAGAATGGGACAATAAATACCTGGTGGCTTTCAAGTCTTTAAAAACCAACCTGGCCTAGAGTCCTGTCCTGGGATTGCCTGATGTGGAGAAACTTTTCATCCTATGTGTCTCAGAGTGTCTAAGAGAGGTCCTCTGGCCAGTAGCCTATTTCTCCAACTGTTTAGACATTGTGGCATTGGCACATCCTGGTTGTCTCTGAACAGTGGCTGCAGCGAGCCGCTTGTTGGCAGAAGCTGCCAAATTATCCCTGAGCCGGGCTTTGGAAGTACAGACCTCTCACCAGGTTCAAGGTGTCTTTGGGCAAAAGGCCATCAGTGGATGACTAGAAGCTGGCTGTTGCAAGATGAGGTTACTATGGGCAGCTAAGTTAGATGGAAATTAACATAGTCAGAGGGGAACTGGGCTCTCAAGAAATTCAGCCATAGAATGAAATAAAAATGAAATACAGGCAACAGAACTGTGGCTGGAGGTGTTGCTGAAGAAGACCACACCTTGAGGTAAAGATGCAACGGCCGAGCCTATGTCTCTGTGATGGAGAAACAGTAACTTAGAATTATATAAAACAGTTGGCGTCACCTGGTCCAATAAAGTCCAAATAGACGTAAGTTGCCCAGATGGGTGGCCAGAGCATATGGACACATCCCTTCCCTCAAATGGCTTTGTTCTTTTCCATTACCCCTGCTACATGACCCGCTTCCCTATTGGATCATTATTAGTGAAGCAGTTATACCTCTAGTCCTATAGCTTGGTTATAGCTGGACCCGTGTTGTTTCCAGTTACGGCTTTTCTGTGTAAATTAGCCCAACAAAGGGTCCTGGTGGCAGTCCACTTTCAGGTCCGATCCTGTTGCTCAGGACTTATTTCTCAAGAAACCTTTCCTACTCTTAATCTCTGTTGTTCCTTAGAATTCATTCTTAGATTTCAGGGGACATGATACCTGATATCTAGCAGGTTGGGAGTTATCTTTTCCCTCCTATATCATTGTGACATTATCTTGAGGGCATGTCACTTTGCAAACTAGTCTCCATACTCCTAGCAGGAGGCACTCAAGCAGGAGGACAAGCAGAGATTGTCCTTTAATATTACTTATATAATTATATATAATATAATCATTGTATTAATTATATAATATAATCATGTAAAAAGAATTACTGAATAGACTTATTAAGTCATGTGTTGTTGGCATATACAAAAACAGGTTAATTTATATATGAAAGCAGTCCAGATTGCTTTCTTCTTCTATCTTCAGCAAAAGATAAAATTTGCAATAATTAAATATTTATATATATGAGAATGGATTGTGTGAGATAAGATTGATTGGATTGAATTATTAAGAGCTATAAGAGGACATGGAATTTTTTTTCTCATTGAACTGTTTTGATGCGTCTCAAAATTCTGGGACAGATTTTTGGTCAAGTTGTTTTCTTTGAAAAGTATTGATTTTTACAATCTCTGACAATGCCAGTTTTGCTGTTAGCCCACTACTGTTATGGTCTACTGTACTCTATTGGGTTATTTTACTGAATACAAGTACCTACAGTATCTGAAGTGGCATCAAGTATGAAAATGTCCTTTAAAGGCTTCTCCAAATACAGCTTCTCTAACAGCAATGGAACATCCAAATATGGTTTGATTTTTGTTTTGTTTATATATACATAAGTTAGGATAGATCAATGAGAAGAAAGATTTGTACTAATATTGTTTAGACAAGGTATTATGTCTGCATCTTGTACTCTGAATAATTACTATGAGGAAAATATGCAATGTATTAATTATTCTAACTGTCCTACTAACCTGTTTTTAAACTAATTGCTACTTCTTTCTCATTAAAATTGATAAAAAATAAAATAAATTAGAAAATGAAAAGCAAAAAAAAGAAAAGTATTGATTTTTAAAACTGATAACTTAAAAACTGCCACACACACACACACACACACACACACACACACACACACACAAAATGGTCCACAAAACATTCTCCTTTCCTTCTGAAGGTTTTATGATGCATTGTTATCATTAACCAGTCTTTCACTATTAAACTTAAATGGCCAATTGGGAGAAATTGTTCTGAGACTGGTCTTCTGCCACTGATTAAAACTGGGGTGGCAGGTGTTAAGGATAACATTCATTTAGTTTCTGAGCTTTCTGAGCAGACTTGGTGACCTTGCCAGCTCCAGCAGCCTTCTTGGCCACAGCTTTGATGACACCCACAGCAGTGTCTGCCTCATATTGCAAACAGCAAAGCGACCCAGAGGTGCGTAGTCAGAGAAGCTCTTGTTACACATGGGCTTGCCTGGAACAAGGTCATGAAATTTTTAACTTCGTTGGAGGAAGAGTGATTTTGTCTAGACTCCGGGTTCTGTGGGTATTCTTTCAGGGTATAGGTTTAGGGGAGGAAATGAGGGAGATATAAAGAAGGATATAGATCTGAAGGGAAAATATTTTTGGATAAAAAAGTGATTTTGTGACTTTGCCCTCAAAACCACAATGTTAAATTGCAGAAGTTTTGCAAGAGTTCAAACTTGTAAAAGAAAAGTGCATGTCTGATGTAACTTGTATGCCTTGGTGGAGCAAGAGAGTTATTTGTACGGTAATTGAATAACCTCGGAGGCAGAGGTCCTCTTCCTAGTACATTGTTCTGGAGAATAATGAGGCTCAGACTAAGTATTTCAAGATCCACTTGGGGTAGTCCCATAACCCCACCTGTCAGGTGTTCTACCATTTGTTCCTAACTTTCATTTTTTGACAAAATGAGAAGTCATCTCTCCTTGCAATCATTAACTGTCACGGCTTGTGTCTAGATAGCCCCTCAGAGCCTCATGTGCTCACAGGTGGGGCTTTGGAAGGTGGTAGGACCATGAGTGTGTGACTCTAGGTTAATCTACTAATTTGTTTAGCATAGTCCTGGATATTGCTGGATAGATTCACTGAAACCAGAAGGCCCATTGTGAGTGTGGGTGGCGCCAACAAATAGGCTTGTAGCCTGGATGGTATTCAAAGGGAAAGGGAAACCAGCTGCTTGTGTACCCTGCCACGGACTGTCCTTTGTCATGCCACCCTGCCTTGGAGCTAGCTGAATGTAGACTGAAATTTCTTTTTTTTTTTTTTGTGGGACCAGGGTTCGAACTCACGACCTTGCACTTGCCCAGCAGGCACTTGTGCCTTGGAGCTATCTCCCCAGCCCCTGAAATTTCTACAGACTGCTAAAATGAGCCTTCCCTCCTTTAACTGGTGGGTGTTGGACACTTTGTGGCAGCAATGAGAAGCATAACTAAAACCCTGACATATATTTTTTTTCCTAGTGCAGAGTGGTAGGGTGTGTTTTGGGAAGTTAGTAAACAAATTAATACATCCTGATCATTTTTTAATTCCGTTAACCTCTTCCCACTGATCTCCTTTCCTGTCTCCAAAAGTCTATCTACCTCCTAGACTCTTGCCATCTCCTATTTATTTATTTGGTTTCTTATATAAGAGATAACATGTGATATTTAACTTTCAGAGTCTGGTTAACTTCCATTACCCCTGTAGTTTCTAGTTTCATTCATCTTCCTGAAAATAACAAGATTTCATTTTTATGGCTACATAATATTCCATTGTGCACATATGTATGTCACATTGTGGTGTGTGTGCGTGTGTGTGTGTGTGTTAAAGCAGCACACTTCCATGTTTTTATTTTCACACAATCCTACATGGTGTGTGTGGTACCAGGGATCAAACTCAGGACCTTGCATTTGCCAGGCAGGCGTTTATGGCCCTGAGTTATCTCCCCAGTCTCCAGTGTGGTTTTTTTTTTTTTGAAATTTTTATTTTATTTTATTTTGAAGAGTAAAAATGGAAACAAAACTAGGAAAAAAAAATCAGAAACAGGATAACATACAACCATGCATATGTTACAGATTTTCAAAACAGGAATAGTTAGAATAGCTAATTAATAATGGTCATTATATTATCTTTTAAAAATTAATTTTAATGAGAAAAAAGATAAAAATAGCAATCAAGAAGTTCCAAAACAAGTTAGTAGGATGGTTACAACAATTAATACATTGCATATTGTTGTCTTCATAATAGTTATTCAGAGGACAAGATGCAGACCTGATATCTTGTCTAAATATTAGTACAAACTTTTATTCTCAATGAACTAAGACAAAGTAGCTGTATAGCTCTTCTAATTCTCTTGTGTATACATATTTTTCTTTTTTAAAAAAATTTTCTAGTACTAGGAAAAAATATCATACCATGTCTTATAAGTAGATTGGAAGTCAAAGATATAATATGAATCATAAAACAAAAAGTATAAACAATATTCAGAGAATTAATTAAATATTAATTAATTAAAATTAAACATTTCAAAAGAATATTCCAAAATTCAAATCAAATGATGAATTGAACTTAGAGGCCAGAATGTTGTATATCGTATGTACAAATCTATAATCAATTCAAAGTACTTGCATAATATTTGAATAGGTTAATATATACAAAAATATCAGCTAAGAAAAAGTTTCCATGGTAGCAAAGAATTACTAAGAATAAAACATAACAGGGGCCCGGCAGGATTGCTCAGTGGTCTAAAGCGCCTGCTTAGGAAAGCTTAGGCAGCTTCAGGGACTGAGGTTCGATCCCCGGCACCACAAGCTGCACCAGCCCTGCCCTCAGGGCAGGCTGAGCCAGCCATAAAAATAAATAAACAAACAAACAAAAGTTCTGAAACAAGAAAAAAAAAATAAATTAAAAAAATTCAAGAAAAAAACCTAAAACATAACATAGGTACTGGAATGGCAAATATATGGTCAGCATTTCTAACAGTTTAGGGATAGGCTATTGCACAAAGTTCCAGTATGTCACATACATGGACAGTGTCCGTGACGTTTACTGGTGGTAAGGTGTCACTTGTGGGATTCAGCTACTGCTGTTTCCTTGATATACACCCTGTTGGCAGAATCATGACTCATAGGGTACAGGAAAAGTTCATTTGTAGAGTATGCTGATGGACATATTCTGCTGCTGTATATAAGAGTACTTGAAAAACTGTTTTGTATACTTCTTTTTCTTCTGTGTTTAGTTGTTTGCTCTATTTCGTGGGTTCTTTCCATTCTCCTTTAGGGAGTTGTGGTCCTTTTGATCCCTCTGTAGAATATCTTTCAGCAAACTGTGTAGGGTTGGCTTTGTCATCATGAAATTTTTAGCTGTTCTTTTTTCTGCAAGTATTTAAATTCTCCATTACACTTGAAAGAGAGTTTTGCAGAGTATATCAATCTGGATTGGAATTTGTCTTCTTGAAAGACTTGCAGTACTTTGCTCCATGATCTTCTTGACTTGACGGTTTGTTTGGAGAAATCTGATGGCCTTTCCTTTAAATCTGATCTGTTTCCTTTCTCTAGCTGCTTTTAGTATACCCTTCCTGTGCTGAATTTTTGGGATCTTGATTATTATAGGTCTGGGTGTGGTTTTAATTAGGTTGATGTTATTTGGTGTTCTATATGCTTCAGTTACCTGAATGCCAAATCATTTCCCCATATTTGGGAAGTTTTCTGTTATTACTTCTGTCTGTATTCTTTTTATATCATTTGTACAGACTCCTTTTTCATTGATGCCTATTAGTCTTACATTGTTCATCTTTGCATCATCTTGCAGATGTTAAATTATTTTTTCCTGCGTCCTAGTTGTTTTTAAGAGATTTTTTCTTATCTTCTCACTAGCTGTAATGGCATCTTTAAGGTCTGAAAGTCCATTTTTACGTTTATTGAAACAATTTTGCCAGCTTGGGACTGAGGTTTTAATTTCCTGTATAGCACTCTGAATCTCCTTCATATATTCTATTACTTTCCTATATTGCTCATTCAAGGACTCCATCATTTTTTTCCTATTCTTCTCTATTTTTTATCATTGTCTTCTTTAGAAGCACATAGTACTTCTTTCATTGTAGTTATCATTTCTTTTTTACTTCAGAAATTATTTCTGATCTGTTTTCCTCTATACCTTTCTGTAGTTGTTTCTTTACTCCAGACACTATTAATTCAGAGATTTCTTTTTTACTTCCAAGGTTATTTCTGATCTGATTTCCTCTATACCTTTGTCATGGGGCAGTTAAACTGTTCTCACAGCTTTCCTGTTGTCAATTGTACTACTATAATGATCAATATACATGTATTACTAAAGTGTGGACTATTTTTTAAAAATCTTGGTACAGAGTCTTGTTATCCAGTTTGGACCTGTAGTGTTCCTCCTGTCTCAGCTTCCCCAGCCCTGGGATTGCAGGAACGTGCCATCATGCCCAATTTTGATGGTCAGGCTAGCGCAGCCAGGGTGCTCGGTCTGGCACTGCATGTGGTACCAGGGATCAAACCCAGGTCCTTGCGCTTGCCAGGCAGGTGCTTAGGCTGCTGAGCTATCTCCCCACCCCAAGTCCGCACTGGTGAGTTCTTTAGAGGATATACCCACAAGTGGCATGGTGGGATCAGTTACTGTTGGGGGTGGGCTAGCAGCTGGTGATTTCCCGTGGGATCATGAGTGTGACTCTTTTTTGAGACTCTTTCCATTTTAGGGGATTTCTTTCTATTGTAAGATATAGATTAACTATTCTTATCCTAAACTATCCCTTCACTGGAAGTGGAGATATGCCCCTCCCCCATGCTGTCTCAGCATACCTAGTCTTTCAGTAAAGGGTAGTGAGTAAGGGCAGAGTGCATTTTGCACATTTCAGCAAGGGAAGACAGGAACAATAGATAGCTCCACCTTTAGTATTTAACAGGTCATGGATTGAGGCCTAGAATCTGCCCTCACCCCCACTATTGCTTGTCCCCTTGAGGTTTTCTGTCCTATCTCATGTTGGGTGTTGGGCACTTTGTCCCGGCAAGAAGAGAAAAGACTTCTTGTCTCTATATAAAACTCTGTATGCACATATTCAATTCTACTGATCATATAAATCAGCTAATGTAAGTTTGGTTTTCCTTATGAACCACCCTGAACAGAAATTAAGGAGGTCGTCCAAGCTGAGCCACAGAAGATCCATTAGTAGCATGTTATAGTCTTTTCCTGACCAAAGAACCATGTGTGGGGATCCTCCTTGAAGAAGTTTACAGCTTGCTTTCAAACTGCAACTGTTAATGCCAGGCCTTGTGGGACTTCAGATTCAGTGCCACCTACCTTGTTCCTATTGGGGCTGTTTCACTGTATAAATGTCCTCAAAGCAACCAGACCTGATCTCCCATACCAGCTGATATTTCCTTCCCGTAATGAATGACCTTGGATCTGCTGCTGCTTGCCATTCTGGGAGAAGGCCCAACACCTCTGAATGGAGGACCAAAGCCTTAGAGGATCATCCTCAGGGCAAGATTGTGGAGGAGCATGTGGGTCATGTCAAACGTGAGATAGCTGTGGGTCCCAGTGCTCATAGTGCTCCGAGTTCCAGAAGCAATGATGGTTCTCAAGGAGTTCCATGGTGATGTTTCTGGGCTGCGTAAGCAGCTCTACTCATTAGCTGGCTATGGCTCCTGTTCTAGTTCCTGCTCTTGTTTGTAGGGCATCCTGGGAAGGGTCAGAAGGCAGCTACAGGAACATTCCGAGTCACTCCGGTGGCCAGGCTATAAAGAACTCCTTACTCAGCCAAGGTGTGGTCTGACATGCTAGAAAATGTTAGCACCCCTTGGTGCTAGGCTGGGCCCAATGCTGGCCCTTGTCAGCCACAAGCCTGTCAGGCTCAGCTAATGGGTCAGTCAGTGCTGTGTGTGTGTGTGTGTGTGTGTGTGTGTGTGTGTGTGTGTGAAAAGACTTTAGCAGGATCAGGAAAGCTGTCTTCCAGACTCATATTGAGTGCTCAGGTGGAGGAAACGGCCAGCAACGCTCCTGTCTTTATTTGCACATTGGGTATTTTGTTCATAGTGGAGTTTTCCATTGCTTTGATGGATTAAAATGTTGCACCAGATATTAACCATCTTGATTACTGAGGTTTTTCTTCCTTGTCTCCTTGAATTTCTGAACCAAAGTAACAACTTCACTCACATATATTATGTTCAGGTTTTTAAAAAAAAATTTATTTTTATTTTTTAAAGAACTGATCAAAGAAGGTCCTCAGCTTTTTGAAGTCTGTTTTAACTGGTGCTCTGTGCATTGACAACCTGGGCCAGACATCATTTCTCCTTGTGGGTGATTTTGTTGTTGTTAAACTGTCTTTTAATTCCTCTTGGTCTGTAATACTAATGAACAGTAAAAATAGCTACCAGATAGCTCTTGGTAGGAGCTGATCCCCCTTCTATGCACTGTACATATCATAACCCATTTAGTAATAACAGTAACCAAATAATCTGAGACTATGACAGGGCTTGTTCTTGTAACCCAGTCAGAAGTCTATGGTCTAAATCTTCTGAGCAGAATTCTAGAAGTATGGTCAAGAATGGCTGCGAAGTTTATAGTTATTTTATTTTTTATTTTTTTGCAGAGCTTGGGCTTGAACTCAGGCTCTTGAGCTTTCCAGGCAAACGCTTATTCTACTGCGCTAACTCTCCAGCCCCTATAGTTATTTTAATGCAACATTACTCCCTAGCCTTGATCCAAAAAACAGTAGCCTCAGCTCAAACAAGGAAGTTTTTTTTTTTTTTTAGATTTATTTATTTATTTATTTTTCCAATTTTTTTATTGTTTAAATTTAACAATGGTTATATTACATATTTTCATCATCAGATCAGTTTAGATTAATACATATAGGTATATAAGATTGATCAAACAATTAAACATTAACCTTTCTAAATCCACATTACTTTTTTTTTTCTTTTCCCCCTTCTTTTCTTTGAAAGTTGACATATTGCATTTTGTCCTCACAATCA
>PVJA010010952.1:0-56035 GCA_004027025.1 Myocastor coypus
AAAAAAAAAAAAAAAAAAAAAAAAGCAGGGCTCAGTGTTCTAAAGAGCCTGCTTAGGAAAGCTTAGGTGGCTGCAGGGACTGCGGTTCAATCCCCGGCACCACATGCTGTGCCAGTCCTGCCCTCAGGGCAGGCTGAGCTGGCCATAAAAATAAATAAACAAAAGTTCTGAAACAAGAAAAAAAAAAATTAAATTTAAAAATTCTTTTAAAAAAAGTTCTGAAATAAGAATAAAATAAAGAATCAACTTAAAAAAAAAAAAAAAAAAAAAAAAAAAAAAAAAAAAAAAAAAAAAAAAAAAAAAAGCAATGCCAGGGAGATAGCTTAGTGGCAAAAGCGCCTGCCTGGCAGGCATAAGGTCCTGAGTTTGATCCCCAGTATGCACGTGTATATACACAGCAGCAAAGGCGCAAGCAACCCGGATGCCCACCAGTGAATGGATAAACAAGTGGTCCACACACACAGTAGAGTAACAGCCTTGAAAAGGAAGGAAATCCTCTGGCCTGCTATCTGGATGAGCCTTGGGACTATTAAGTTGAGCGAAAGGGACCAGTGACAAAAAGACAAATACTGTACGATTCCACTTATACGAGTATTGGAAATCAGAGAAGGGAAACAGAAAGTAGAAAGGTTGTCAGCAGGGGCTGAGGACAGGAGGGGAGCAGGACTCATGTAACATGGACAGAGCTGTCGGGAAGGGTCTAGCAAAATAGGTCTGGGGCTACTGAAAAGAATGTAAAATGATACTTTGTAAGACATGTTGGCAATAAATATGCTTAACATATATTTACAGATTTTTCTTAAAGATTAATTTTTTTAATTTTTTAAATTGTTTTTCTTGTTTCAGAACTTTTTATGGCCGGCTCAGCCTGCCCTAAGGGCAGGGCTGGCGCAGCATGTGGTGCCAGGATTCAAACTACATTCCCTGCAGCTCCCTAAGCTTTCCTAAGCAGGCGCTTTAGTCCACTGAGCCATCCTGCCAGGCCCCCTTAAAGATTAATTTTTAAAATGAAATTTTTAAATCTCATTTTGTTTTATTTACTTATTTTTTTAAATCTCACTTTAAAAAGGTTATTCCGGGGCCTGGCGGGATGGCTCAGTGGTCTAAAGCGCCTGCTTGGGGAAGCTTGGGCAGCTTCAGGGACCGCGGTTCGATCCCTGGCACCACATGCTGCGCCAGCCCTGCCCTCGGGGCGGGCTGAGCCAGCCATAAAAAAAATGAGTGAATACACAAAACAAGGGTTGTGAAACAAGAATAAGGATGGTAAATAAAATTTAAAAAAATAAATAAAAAGGTTATTCCAGGCCTGGCATGGTGGCACACGCCTGTAATCCCAGCACTTGAGAAGCTGAAGCAGAAGAATTGGATTATTGCAAATTCAGGACCAGCCTTGGCTACAAAGACCAGCCTAAACTGCATAGTGAGATCCTGTCTCAAAAAGACAAAAAAAAAAAAAAAAAAATTGTGTCTTCTGACCCTCATAATTCCTTTTTAGAAATATATCCCAAGGAAACATTTTGACTGATGGGCAAAAATATGTTTTCAAAATGTTCACTATAGGACTGAATAATCATGACAAAAAAAAAAAAATACCCCAGAATATTTCAGACTGGGGACTGAGAAAAGGTTTACACGTACTAGGCTACTTATTACTGATCTAATGATATAGCTATGGCACAAGAAAGCATTCTATATATAGCCAGAATTTACATATATATGTAAATTAGAAGAACAAGTTACAAAGCAGTTGGGGGGTGTATTTTTACAGGAAAAAGCATAGAAAGATTTATACAAAGGTGTACAAATTATTGGACATTGGAATTAGGGTTCATAACTTTTTTCCTGAACTTTCCTATAGCAGCATATATGCCCTTTCTGCGCAAGTATTAAACAATGGGTAAAATAAAACTCAATATTTTCACTATTTTATGTTATAGTCTGGCTACAATCTGGCAGCTCCTTAGCTGGCATCAGAAAATTTCTGTGCAAAACACAGCCACGTTGTGATAAAGCTCTCAAGTGCTTATTGTGTCCTGAAGGAAGGAGTCAAAATAGAACCGATCTCCTTCCCGAGCTATTTCCTTAGTTTATGTCCTGGAAGCCCGAGCACTGACAGGGCCTTCTTTGGTGAGAAGAAAGCACAGAAATGGTCCTTTTGTTCTTAGAGGAACAGGGGGCTGGGGAAAGAGGAACAGCTGGAGTAAAGGAATGAATGCATAGTACTTAAGTTCAAATCCAAACCAAGCTCCCCCACGTGCCCAGAACATAGATCTTGAACACATTCCTTCATTTTATAGTAATTTTAGCTACAAATTTCTTAGAGTAGTGATTGGGACTATTAACTGAACAGTGAATGCTGTTATTAGGTACTAAGGAAGGTAGAGAGGACATCATAAAGATAGATTGGTGTTTTCTTTTATACTTTTTTTTTTTTTACCATACTTTAGGAAAGGGTCTACAGGGTGTTAAGGGTCTCACTGCTATATCAGACTCATAGTGATCCTCCTGTTTACAGCCTCCCAAGAGCTGGGATTACAGGTGTAAAACGCCTAGTTTTAATTGCCTGTCTCATCAGGCCCCAGGGGCAGGGCCGGCCTGGCAGGCCCAGGGATCAAACCTTGGCCCCTGTGCCTGCTTGTAGGCACTTTAATCTGCTGAGCTATTTGGCCGGCCCTACAGGAGGTTTTATTCTTTTTTTGGTGCCGAGGACCGAACCCAGGGCTTCCAGCTTGCTAGGCAAGCATTCTACCGCTGAGCCAAATCCCCAGCCCCAAATTTTCTTGCCTTTCTCCACATCACTCTTTTTTTTTTTTTTTTTTGCAGGACCAGGGTTCAAACTCACGACCTTGCACTTGCCAGGCAGGCACTTGTGCCACAGAGCTATCTCCCCAGTCCCTGGCCGGCCCTATACTTACTTTTTTAAAAGCACACATCATTCACTGCCTCTAACACACAAACAGCAAAGCAGAGGGACAGATTCGTAACCTGAGTAAGACAACACCTGAGCACCAGATTAGCAATGGTTTCATGGCACAAAATGACAGGCACAGGGGTTACAGCACTCTTGTTGATGGCATACAAAGAGGTCACAGTCACAGTGACAACCAGTCCTCTATCAAAGTACACAAAGCCACATCAGGAACAAGTAGGGCTATCAGAGCTCCGTAGCTAGTACAACACCATCAAGAAAGCACTCTCAGCCGGGCGTGGTGGTGCACGCCTGTAATCCCAGCACTCGGGAGGCTGAGGCAGGAGGATCGGTGCGAGTTCGAGACCAGCCTGGGCTACAAAAGTGAGCTCAAGGCCAGCCTGAGCTGCATAGTGAGACCCTGTCTCAAAAAGACAAAAAAAAAAAAAAAAAAAAAAAAGAAAGCACTCTGGGGGAAGGACACACAGGTGTGAGCATGTGGCGATGTCCTTTGGGTCCACCTGACAGTCACATTCAAACTTGCCTTGGCATGGCACCAAAGTCCTCACTATCAGGTGGGTGTCTCGCTTTGTCATTGCTGAAACACAGTACCTGACACCCAAAACTTCAAGGAGGAGAGGCTTATGTGGGCTCACGTTTAAAGCTGCTGACATCGGGGCCCAACAGGATGGCTCAGTGGTCTAAAGCGCCTGCTTGGGAAGGCTTGGGCAGCTGCAGGGACCGCGGTTCGATCCCCGGCACCACATGCTGCGCCAGCCCTGCCCTCAGGGCAGGCTGAGCCAGCCATGGAAATAAATAAATAAACAAAAGTTCTGAAATAAGAAGAAAATAAAAATAAAATAAAATAATTCTTAAAAAAAAAAAAAAAAAAAAAAAAAAAAAAAATTCTTAAAAAAAAAAAAAAAAAAAAAGCAAAGCTGCTGACATCAAGACAAGCCAAGGAGCCACATGAGAAGGGACAACCCGGAAAGGGAGGTGCCCTGCCAGGTCACATCCCTGTGACACTTCTGACCAGACCCCCACTTCTACCACAAGTCAGCAACATCACCCCATGGTTCAGCCACTTCCAAAAACCCCACTACTGAACACAAGAGGCCTTTGGGATCTATAGCAGTGGGAGAAAAGAAAAAATAGGGCAAATCAGCACAGAGAGGAACTTCCTTCAGAAGTGCATGCTGGGAGCTGGAGCATTGCTGCACAAGGCAGGGCGGGAGTGGGCACAAGGAAGGAAGGGAGCCAGGACCTGGGGGCTTGATTTTGCCTCCACATAGGCTCCTTCCACCTGAAAGTCCTCAGCTTCAACTACACAGTTTTGTTCGAGGCTGAGAGAGGATCATTCTTCCTGCCATCTCTTCTAAGAGGTACAGGTCAGCAGCACAGGTGCCCACCTGACAAGCACAGGGTCCTGAGTTCTATTTCACATAATAATAACAATGAGCAACCATCTCCCTCTGGTTGGGGTACAAAGGAAAACTTCCAAGGACCAAGAAGTGTCACCAGCTGGCCTGGGTTCTTAGCTGCACACAGGATGGAAACCAAATGTGTGCTGGTCCTTGAGCCTGCTGACACCCACCATGATGGTCCATCCTCCTTTTCAGGACCCTCTAAAGAGGGTTCCCCACACCCACACGCAAAGGTGATGAGTCAGCTGAGGGCTCTTAGTCAATTCAGACAAGACTCATGAACTGGCAAAGTGTAACTCTTACTATGAACAGCCCTGGGCTTTGAATGCCAGGGGCTACCAGCTCTGTTAGTGGTAATGGCCCTCCTTGCCACCTGGAACCAGCAGTGTGACCAGCCGGCTGCCAGAAATGGCAACTCCGGGCTCATCTTCATTGTTCTTCATCAATCTCTGCTGTAAATGTAAAACTACTTCCTCCACCAAAGGCTGCTGTAGCCAAAACAAATTTCCCCCCCACCCCCCCACCCCCGCGCGCGTGTGTGCGCAAGTGGTTGTGGGAGGCATCTGACACAGCCGGTTAGCTGCGAGACAGCTGGGGCTGCTGCAGAGTAAAAGTATCTTTTGAGGGACATCAAAAAAGAGCATCATCTTTTGAGGTCCTTCTCTCTTGTCTCAGAAGAGGCCCACAACAGTTCTGGATCTTTCCAGAACGATCCACACTCCGTTTCTTTGGGCCTTTTTTGGATCCCCCCGACTCAACCGCAGGTCCCCTGCAGAGTGGTCAGCAAGCACTGTGGCACTGAACCCACAGCTACAATGGCCACTGGTTTCTCATCTTTTTTTTCTGAGCTATCAGTGCTTTACACTAGACATGCTGGTACCCTGCACACAGCCTTCATGCATTCTTGGCCACATGTTTCCCACCTGCAACCTCACATCCCCAAGCTCCAAAGCCAGGGAGGATCTTGGCTTTAAATGTCAAGGGCAGAGCTAAGAGGCGGGAAAGCCTCCGATTGGCTGAGAACTTGCAAGGCTGCCCCAATCACATCCTCTCACCACCCCACCCCACTCTCCACTTCTCCCTCCTCGAGGACACAGCCCGGGGTCCCCTCAGACACCTTTCACCATAAGGGATGGCGACCCCCCTGCGGTTCTCGGTGTGGCTCTGGTTCACCGCCATCTTGCTAGGGCCCTTCAGCTGGAGGGCGGGGCCTGTGCCCCACTGCTGGGCGGGGCCTAAGGGGAGGGCGGGGATTATGGCGCAAAGGCGGGCGAGGTTGGGCTAGGTCGTTGGTCACATGAGGACCACAATCAAAAGAGTAGGCGGAGCCAAGCGTGAAATGCACGCTTCCCTGATGGAAAAGAGGGCGGGCCCGGGGGTGTTGGTTCTGTCCCCAGACTCCAAGACATTCAGGGTTAGGTCCCTGGTCTCCTCTGCCTCAGTCCCCAACTTGCCTGACCCGGCCTCCAGGTATAGATGGGTTGATCCCTCCAGGAATGGAAGTTAAAAGCAGCCACCCCCTATCCTCTGCCCACATTACGCAACACCCTCCCTGCCCCCCAAGCTGGGCAGAAAGGTACTGGCTGCCCTTTGGAGAAAGAGACCAGGACAATTTCTTGCTTCTGCTAAGGTCTGCAAAACTTCGTTCCATCAGAGAAGCCCTGAAACCACAGTAGCTTGTCTAGTGCCATAGCATCCAGGAAAGGAAGGGAGGGGGGACGTTCAGCCGTGAGTGAGGGACACTTCCAAGATGAGAGAGCCTCTGTGTGACATGCACCATGCCTACCTTGCCTCCTCCAGAAGGAGGAATACGTTGTACCTGGACTGCTTTGAGGGCCAGAATATTATACATAGTCCTGTTTCCTCCGAGATTTACAGATAGCACCAGAAGTCTTTAAAGGGATGTTAACATTTCATGGGTTACTCTATTTCATGAGTGTAGCATGCTGTTACGTGTAAGTTGCATTTTTAATGTGCCAATGCCAAACTGGCGGGCCATCTGTTCTGCCATCTTTATTTCAGAACTTTTAATGTAAAAACAAATAAAATACCTTGGGAACCGTATCTAGTCTCTCTCCTTGGGCAAAAGGATTATGTCCGGTGGACTTTAGTCCCCATATCTGCATGATGCCACTGGACTAGAGCTCCTAGGTTTCTCTCAGCCGTGATACTTGATGGTCACCTAACTTCTGTCAGTAACTCATTCCCCAGGGTCAGGTTACCACTCTCATTTTACTTGAATGGCTCCTGAGTCTCCCGATTCCTCTTCTTCCAGGTCTTCACCCCCACTACGACTTTCCTCCACACACAGTACACTTGCGCTCACCCCGCAGGAAGCTGAAGCCCCTCAACACGTAACTGCATGTGTCTGTCACATCCAAATTTGAAAAAATAATGCACAGGTGAGAGCTGGGTTTTTTGCTGGCTACAAAAAGGAGCGGACATGTCAAGATGTTTATGTTCCAGCTAATGTTTACGTTCTTAGAGTACGCTCTGTAAAATAGCTATCTAGGTAACAGGGGCCCGCACCTTTCCTAGACTTGATTTTTCCACTTTCAGGAGGGGAAAAGCGAGGAAGTTGAAAATGCACATCATTTTCTCTACAGCATCCCTAAGGTCAAGTGTGATGGTTTGCTCTCACCTGGGGGATGCAGATCCAGGAAAAAATGCCTGGGTCTGACCTCACAGTCTTGCCAGGATGGTTCCTAGCTCTCACTCCACACTTGGGTGAGATGACATCATGGCTGATTTGGCCAGAGAGGAAGGGGCACAAAGACAACACAGGCCAGCCGGGCGTGGTGGCTCATGCCTATAATCCCAGCACTTGGGAGGCTGAGGCAGGAGGATCGATGTGAGTTCGAGACCAGCTTGGGCTACAAAAGTGAGCTCAAGGCCAGCCTGAACTGCATAGTGAGACCCTATCTCAAAAAGACAACACAGGCCAGGTGGTTGCTGTTCAAATAGCAATGTTTAGTTGTACAACACAGAAAGTCTAGCAACATTTACACATCCAGTTTGAGTGTCTGTTGGCTTGTTTTCAATTAGGAAATTGAACCAGATGTCACCAAAACGTTGGCTGGGACTGTGACATTTAAGAAATGGGTCGTTCTTGCATCCCCTGGGCTTGGGCCTCCTGTTCCATCAGGTCTTGGTTATAGATGTGTGGCCCACACGTCACCAGCCTTTGGGCAAGTTGTGTCCAGGTAGAGATGGGGCAGGGTAGGCAAAGGAGGGTTTATAAAGACACAGTGTGTGGGGCAGTGGAAGCCAACATTCACAAACATTCATGCATCAAATGGGGACTTTGCCCTCCGTTGGGTATTTTCCATTAGCCTACAGTGACCACCTATGGCCAGGCTAATTCATTACTCACATTAATGGGGTGAGGGACAGGAGATTGGGGTAGGAGGAGTAGGTGGGAAAGGATCCCTCTTATTGCTACATGAACAGGAGGGTGCTGTTTTTCTTCCTACAGCGTATAGCTTATAAGTTTGGGACGTATGTTTAGTTCATTTTCCTTGTTTGGAGGGTAAAGGAGGAAGTCAACTCTAGGACTCTCTGTTTTGGGAAAACCATTCTAGCTAAGTGGCTGCATTATGGGGTAAGGTGGGTAGGTGCCAGCCACCATGGTGATTCTTTAAAAAGTGATCCTAACCCTTGCTCCCCCTCATGGGCAGTGACCCACCCTTTCAAATGTATCTTTAAGTAACAAAAGAGCCACCTTTGTCTCACACTGAGGCTTACGTGGCTGATCTCAGTGACTGTGACACTGTTGCTTTTTCCATCCTTGAAGAAAGCCAAGAGTAGCTTATGGGGATGAATGGGTAGGGAGCAATGTCATTTTTCTTGGAGACAGTCACAAGTAGCTGGTATGGAAGTGGTAAGGGCGGAAGCCACTCTTGATGAGTTCTTTCTCCCTACAAGATGGGCTGGGACTGGCTGGCACAGCCGGTGGAGCAGGGATGGTGCTGGCTGGCGAGAACTCTGCCTCCTCGGGAGGGGAGGAGAGGTTTGGCTAAATGGAGGAAGCCACCGTCCTAAGGAGGCGGCCGGCCCCGCCCACCTGCGGTGGGTGGGCGGGGCTACCGCAACACTAAGAGGGGCGTGGCCCTGCAGCAATATCGGCTGAGAGGAATGGAGGGAGAAGCAGCTTGAAATGGCCTTCATTCAGCAGAGGGGCAGGGGGTGGCTGGCACAGGTGGAAGGACAGTGCCCAGGAGGCCTTCTCCCTGCAGGGGGTTGAGAACGGGTGAGGGTGCGCAGACCAGGAGCTGACAGAAGTCACAACAAAACAGCTTCTCCAGGCAGCTGAGACCACGGTTCAGGGGTGCCAAGCACCCTTCCCCTCTGTCTCACCAACGCCCACCACCCTCACCCCTCCTCTGTCTCCCCTTGCTGGTCCTGAGGGTCCAGTCCCTTCTCCATGTAGGACCACTGGCTCTGGGAGCCAGGAGGCTCCGGCTCAACTGCAGTCAGCTCTGTGCCTTAACACAGCTGCTGCTCTGGCCCAACAGGTGCCCATCCTGGAGTAACTGTGTGGGCAAGGGAGGGCGAGGTCGGATTGGTAAACTAGCCTTCAGGAAAGCCTGAGACTGCAGGACTGGGGGGCACTGGTGATCCATTCGCCCCGCCTCTTTTTCCTGTCCACTCAGTCTCAGATTTTAAATTTTTTTTTTTTTTTCCCTAGCACCTGAGTGATAATGGACTGGGATTGTAAATGCTGGCGTTCAGAAAGGACCAGCTTCAACACCTAGGCTGGACCAGGAGTTAGGATAGGAGGTTGGAGCAGGTTGTTGTAAACAGTATCGCTTGGTGTTTCCTCTTTCCTAAGGCTAAATTGTTTTCCCAGGCCCGAATTTCAGCAATCCTACTACAGGTTAAAGGATAAAGAGTAATATCGGTACAATAAACAAGGGAAGTATATGCATTAATAAATAAGAGGCTTACGGGATAAGCATGAAGAGGCTAAATGTATGATTGTGGATATCACTGGGAATGTCAACAGGAATCAGGAGGAGAATTGAGGGATAGCAGAGACTGACAGACAGACAGACAAATAGAATTTGCTTCAGCAGTACAGTGAGCAGGAAGAGAAGAGAGAGTTAAGTATGGATAAGCCCAAGAGAGCCTCCGAGAAGCCAGCTGAGAAGAGGGATATGTGAGGAACCTAAGATTTCACTCTAAAGCCAACCCTCTGACAAAGAAATATTGTGCACACTTCCTGATATTTTTCCAAAATCCATCCTTTCAGAATTCGATGCACCCCCACTCAGAAGGCCTGACCAGCACCTGTGCTTCCATTACTGTGGCCCTGGCACCTTTGCCTTGGCCAACCACAGGTTCAGGGCCAAGTTCAGCCCTTGGCTATCAAAACTGTCTTTCCTGTTCTCAGGGGCATGGATTTCTCTTCTAACCTCAGTTTGCACTGTCCTGGGCCTTTTGTTATCTTAATTTAGAGTAGTGTAAAGTCATTTTCTGCAAGCAGACTGGGCATCAATTCTGAATGCAGAAATTAAGCTCAAAGGTTTCATCTAAAAGGGTGTGAAAGATACCAAGAGGGAAGGAAAAAGAGACACAGGAGGGAGGGAGGGAGGGAGGGAAAGGACTGAAAGCAGGAAGCAGAGGCAGGGTGAGCACAGAATGCTACGGTCTGAACAGTGACAGGTGGTAGCTTTCGGACAGGGACCTCGACAAAAACCAAAAGTTGCAGCTCCACTTTTAGACATGGCTTCCTTCTGCAGGAACCCATCGGAGATGCACGTCTCTGCTCTCCTGGGACCTTCCTTCTCCGAGGAAGTCCTAGCCTTAGTCCTGTCCCTGCCTCACAGGAAGGTGTTCTGAGCGCCTTCCCCCACCCCAGTCTAGCTTGGCCACCTGTCCTTGGAGAATCTTGGCAGCCCCAGTTTGTGGGTGAGATGAAAGATAAAGAATCCCCTGTACCTGCAGCTCACCTGATCCCAGCATTTTTAAATAAAACCTCCCCAAGACTTCGAGAGTGAAGTGCTCAGCTTTGTTCTGGGACACAAGGAAAGGAAACAGATAGTGGACAGTCATGGAGAGACCAGACTTACAAGGGGCTTTACAGGGAGAGTAATGAAAATACCTCAGCCCTGCACACTCACACACAGGCACATCCCTCCCTCTCAGATCCACACATGCGCACACTCATACACACAGACGGCATATGCACACACATACCCACACACATGCACACAAGGTAGACAAGATGTTCCACAATACCAGATAGGCCCGTGGGACAGAACTGAAGGGACGAAGGTGGCTGGAGGTGGTATTTGGAATGCGTGTGTGTGGAGAGGAGGTATGTGTGATGAGGGGGCGTCATGGGTTACTGTGGTGACTTTCCTCTGTGTCCACGCTCACCGGAGGGAGGCCTCCATTGTCATTGAGCCGCTTGGCCCTGTAAGTCTCATAGTGGATGTTGTGGGTCACTTCCTTGAGGTCCTGGAGGTGGGTTCTGAAGGACATGGGATGAGAAGAGAGAAGGATGGACTTAGGAGTAGAAAGAGGAAGAGTTAACCCACCCCGGAGGCTCGCACGTCACTTGGGTGGAGGGGACCCACTGAACTCTACAGACCCTTTCGCTGTAGACAGGAACTGAGGGAAAAGTTGTGTCAGAGACCCAGAGATTCAGGAGTCTGCACAGGTGGCCCGGGACCTCAGGAATTAAAACCTGCCACGCAGGCAAGGGGAACAGGGACATCTTACCTGATAACAAAGTCTCGAAGTAGGGCAAACTCACAGTGGTTGAGGTTTTCCACTATCAACAAGAGAAAACAGGTGGTCATTTCACTGATGCAGTATCTAAGAAGTAAACTTCCGTTTGGCTCATGGAGGTATTTAAGGAGAGCATGAGGCAGGTTGTCTTGTAACCCTTCCAGAGCCTTGCTTACTTCACTGGATTTTATTACTCAACAGATTTACTTATTTATTATAAGTTTTGTTTTGTTTCGTTCTTGCTGTACCAGGGATTGATAACAACAAGTTTAACCAGCTAGCCTGGGCATAATACTTGTCTAAACAATAGGAAATAGTAGCTAATAAGGATTATTGTTGTTCCCATTTTACAGAAGAGAAAACTAACACATAGTCTTTTTTTTCACTTTCAATAAACATTTTTTTTCTCTTCCAAATGAATTTTGTATTTAAGTCACTCTTCTAAAAGAAACTATGGGGGTTGAGGACGCAGAAAACGCAAGGTCCTGAGACTGATTCCTGGCACCGCCCAAAATTTATGTATTTATTTATTTATTTATTTATTCTTTTAAGTCTTTACACTAAGGAGTTAACACATAGTCTTAAGAAACTTGTCAAGCCGGGCATGGTGGCACACGCGTGTAATCCCAACACTTGGGAGGCTGAGGCAGGAGGACCCATGCAAGTTCGAGACCAGCCTGGGCTACAAAAATGAGCTCAAGGTCAGCCTGAACTGCATAGCGAGACCCTGTCTCAAAAAGCAAAAAAAAAAAAGAAAAGAAAACTGTCAAAGCCTAAAATACAAGTCCTATCTGTAAGGAATTTATAATCAGATACACAGAGAAGATAACAATTGTACTACCTTTTAATGGTCACATCCTGCAAAATAAGTTCAATTCAACACAGATGCAGAAGGCTGCAGACGTAGCCCAGTGGTCAAGCACTTGCCACGCACAGGATCCCCAGTACCCAGGGGTTTGATCCCCAGTACCAAAAATCAAAACCCTCAGTGGAGCACCTGCTCCACTTGTCAAGGATTGGAGCCAGAGGAAGAGTTAGACATGGCTCTCTGAACTCACAAAGATCATATGGCAGTCTCACAAATAACCCCAAGTCAAGGGGTTGACATGAACATGCTATTTTTAAATCCCAACAATGGGTGGGAAGCTGAGCCAAAAAAAAAAAAAAAAAAGTCCTACAGTAAGTCACAGGAAAACCATAGATAATTCAAAATAATGAGTTTTGATTTGGGAATCAAAATACGCAAGTCTGCACTTCAGAGTTCACCATTTACGAGGTATGTGAGAGCATGTGCACAATGTTGGGTTTGGTCCCCAGCACCACACACACACACACACACACACACACACAGTATCATGGCAAGTCACACATTGGCAAAGCATTTAATGTGTCTGCAACCTGAGGTCCCAGCAGCTTATGTTCTGGGGAGAAGAGCGCCCACCTGGCTGCCTTTCAGGATGATCACATTGAATGAAATTCCTGAAGTGGTTCTCTGAAACTGTTCGGAATCGTCATGACCCGCCCAAAGTCGCGTCCATTCACAATTAAATGGAAATGGCAACAGGGAAGCCACTCTCGGGCAATTTCTCTGATAGCATCTCCCTTAACGTGAAAACCTTTCTCAGCCTTTCCACTCCTCGATAATCTCTCCGGGCTCTGAACTCCTTTGACACAACTCAGAGCCACCTGGTCAGATGCAAATGAGTCTCATTGCTTTCCGCTTGCGAGTGTCAGCTTCTCAATGACACCGTAAGCTCCTTATGGGCCGAACCTGGCTGATGTTCGTCATATATCACATATCCTAGGATGGTGGCTTGATGTATAGATGCTTACTAAATGCCTGCAGCCGGTTCTCCCCAAGAGGCACTGAATTACCTTCGATGATCCCCCAGGGGGTTTTTCTGCCGAGGACCCTCTTGCCGTTCACTTGGTACTCCTTGTCGCTTCCCACCACAGCAAACGGCATGCTCTCCTGCTGGATGGGGCACAAACACAAACCAGACACACAGGCGCCGTCATCTCCCTATGATCTGATGCCCAAGAGCAGGACAGCAAATGGTCCCAGACGTCCAGCCCTATGCCATACATTGCTGGTGTTCCCTGAGGGATCCCACTCATGGCAAGAGCAGGACGGTCCTTTGGAAAAGTCCACTGCACTGGCAACCAGGGGTCCTAGGCTCAACCTGAATGCACCACCCCCTGGCTGGCTGACCCTGGCTGTCAGCTTTCCTTCCACCACAGGGCACTTTGCACATTCATTTTTTAAAATAAAACATTTGGAACAACTGTGGAAGAGCCAGCAGACAGAACTTCTCGGGACAGCGCCCACCCAAGCAGCAGCCAGACTCACTGATACCTGACCCTGTCTCCGTACAAGCTATTGGCAGATGCCCACGGCCGTTGAACTCGGAGCACTAGGCTGCCTGCTCCAGCAGATGGATCCTGTGTCGGCCAAGTGCCAGCTGCTTGTTCCAGCCTGTATCCACCTGCTGCGTGCTTGTGACTGTCACTGGATAAAGGCACTAATTGTGGGTTGCTGAGTGACGGGGATAAGTTCTGAGAAATGTGCCACTGGGTAACTGTGTCATGTAAACATGACAGTATATACAGTACTTATACAAATTAAGATGGTTACATCACTAAGCAATATAATTGCATAAATTGTATAATGGTCATATGTAGTCCTTTAACCATGGGGACATCATTAGGCAGTTCATAACGGTCTTGTATAAGGTGAGAATATTTACATGGAGAGCTTGTTTCTCTGAAATTTAAGTCAAATGTTTCATAAAGGTGACGTCTGGCACTTAGGCTGGGTTTGGCAGCCGGCTATAGGGGCACTTACCTGTGATCTCAGCCCTATAACAGCCTAAAACAAAAGCATCCCACAGGGAAAAAAAAAATGCCAAACGAAAAGATCACAGGTGTGAGCCCAGGCTGGGCAACTCAGCAAGACTCTAACTCAAAATTTAAAATGAAAATGACCTGAGGATATAGCTCAGCACAAAGGTCCTGGGTTCAATCCCCAGTACTAGGGGGAAGAAAGGCAGTATACTTTGGAGCCGGAGGTAGCTCAGCGGTAGAATGCTTGCTGAGTACTGGCAAGACCCAGGCTCCCTCCCCAGTGTGCAAGAAAATTAGAACAGGGCTGAGGATGTAGCTCCGCAGTAGGGTACTTGCCTAACGTGCACAAGACCCTGAGTTCAATTCCCAGGACCATAAATAAGTAAAATATATAAATACAAAAGAGTGGATTTATCCTCAGAGGCTTTGGATCTATATGATTGATGAATGTGATGTATATGTTTTATTTCAACAGCGTAAAATGTTTACTTTTAAACATTTAAGATTTGTATACATCGCTTTAAAAGAATGATTCCCTCAACTTCAATGGACTTTTTTAATGAACTAAAATGAACTCCCTATCAATCTGTTATAGTTTGTGTCTAGTTGTCCCCCAAAGCCTCAAGTAAGTCATGGGGTGGACTTTTTTAGAATTTGTGATTAATTCATGATCCACTGGGATTATGGGTGTGAGTGGTACCCAGCCTGGGGTGGAGAGCCTGGATGCAACACAAGGGAGACAGAGACAGACTTGCTCTCGGTAACCACCGTTGCTGCTGCTCCCACCCCTTTTGCTCTTGGTTTTTTTTTTTCGCTCCTGCATGAACTGCTGCCCTCTGCCATGCGCCACTCTGTCTTGGAGCCAGCAGAGTATGGACTGGAATCTCTACTAACTGTGAGCTAAATAAACCTTTCCTTCATTTTGGCTGTCAGGTATTTGTCCCAGCAATGAGAGAAAAGTAACCGAGACCCTATCCTAACTATATCAGATAAGACAAGTCTTCCCAACGCAGTACTAGGAAGAAGAACTGTTAGGAAGTGGGCCACACAGCCCGTGGTGGGTGGCGGCAAGCAAAGTGCCACTTGTGTGTACAGCCACTGCCAGTCAGGATCATGGCCTAAGCTCCGCCTCCTCTGAGCCCAATGAGGCTTCTGTCCCCATAGGAGAAAAAACTACCAGGAATTGTGCATGTGAGGAGCAAGGGCCACCTACTCCGCTCAATGGTCCCCAACCACCCTCCACCATCACCATCAGTGCCTGTTGCTAGGGGACACTTCTAGATTATCCACACTTGATGGAAGCGGGCATTCAGGACAAAAGCAGTAAAGTGACAGTGGATTAGCGGAAGAGCCCAGACTAGGTTCCAGGCTTTTGATGTGTAATTACAGAACTGGAAAAGTTTAGAATTGAAAGAGACCAGAAATCTCAGGCTACTTTTAAGCCAGGTTCCCAGAGGCCTTCCTCTTTGTAACAGGCATTCCAGGGGCCACTGGGCAGACAGAGCTCTGGGCCATGCTAAGCAATGGAAGCAAATCGTTGCGAAGTACTGCGTCGGCTCTCTGAGGTTTCTTTATTGTTTGTGTTTTCGTTTTGGGTTTTTTTGTTTTGCTTTGTTTTGTTTTGCTAGACCTCTACACTCTACTGATCAGGCTGGGCTCCAACTCCTGAGCTCCAGGGATCCTCTCGCTCAGCCTCCCAGGAAGCCGGGGCCACACGCACTTGCTGTTACGTAGCATCTGTCGTCACAATTTCGTTTCCTTGGAAATGTTCTTCTGGGGTAGTAGGGACAAACCTACGGCATGCGTGCTGCAGCTGGCTGTGTGCTATTATCACGGAAAGCTCTAAAAGGTTCACCATCACTGTTCTGGGGGAGGTGGGAACAGCCCGTAAGCCAATTAGATACTGGAACTCCTACATTTCACAGAAGGGGAAACTGAGGCAGGGTCTGACTAGAGCACAAATTCCCCTAGGCATCAAATAGATGCTTTTTCTTGCCTGGTGCTCTGAGCTCCCCAACATGTGGGTTCTGCCAGGCCCCATAGGGGAAGAGGATGCTTCCATGGGGTCTGAGGATAGAAGGAATGCAGGCTTTCTGGGTGCAGGGGGGTTGCAGCCCTGGCCAGCACCACCACCGGCTTCCGGCTAGGCAGCACAGGGATACAGAAAGAGAAAAGCAGGTAGAAAGACAGGACAGGTACATGAGACATGTCCCCAGGGCACCACAGAGACCAAGGGGACATCCGTGTAGGGCGCAGCACCCCGAGAACCCACCCTGATTTTGTCGTTCTCTGTCTTGTCCTCCAGGTCCTCATCGAATTCCTTCTGGGGGTAGAACTCAATGCCGTTCACTTCCAGCTCCTTGCGGACCTGGAGGCAGGGAGGGGAAACAAGGGAGTCGGGCATCACCACAGAAGACAGGGGTGTGTGTGGCGGCGTGCGCGTGGCAGCACGTGGGTGACTGCGCGGGACTGCGAGTGTGCACACATGCACGAGTAGGCGTGCGTGCGTGCGTGCGTGCGGGGAGCTGAAGTCAGAGAGAGGAGCACGGCCTTGGATAATCCAGAGCCATCCACTCGGGGCCTTGGACAGCGGGAAGATCTTTCTATTCACAACTACACACCCAGCTGGAAAGGAGGGGGCCCCCAGACAGCCCCCCCAATACTGCCCATGCCAAGGTGTAGCCTTTGGGGAGCTGAGTCCAGATGCCACTGGACAGGGCTGGTGGCCTGGGTGTCATGTTCTTTGCAAAGAAAAGAGGTGAGGTTCCAGCCCAAGATCTCCTGAAGCCTTTTTTTTTTTTTTTTTTTTTTTTTTTTTTTTTTTTTTTTTTTTTTTTTTTGGTAGAACTGGGGTTCAAACTCACAACCTTGTACTTGCCAGGCAGGCACATGTACCATGGACCTATCGCCCCAGCCCAGCCCCTAGTAGCCTTCTTTCAAGGATGGCTAAAGTCTCACCTGCTCCAAGGTGCCACCCAGGCCTCGCCAATGTTGAGGTTTTTATTTGTTTCTGTTTTGTAGTAAGAATTGAACACAGAGTCTCTGCACTGAGCTACAGCCCCAGCCCACCTCCTTTCTAAACTTCTAGACAAGAGTGTCACTAAGGCACTAAGTTGTCTAGACTGGTCCTGAACTCACATCCCTCCCACCTCCCAGAGTGCTGGAATTACAGGCGTGACCACAAGGCAGCAACTGCCTTTACGTTCCTCTCCTATCCCCCCCACCCCACCCCAGCCAGTAGACATCTACCACTGAGCTGATCTTATAGATACGACAGCCAAGGGGAATAAGCAGGCAGCTAACTGGCTAGGAAGTCCAGTCCTGCGAGTAACCTTAAGTCTGAGCCACCTCACGTTCATGGGGACCAATGTATCCAGGGATCCGTGGCAGGTAGGCGTGAAGGGCAGGGACAGGGCAGCCTCCTGCTGCACTGGCCTCTTCCCATTGGTCGCCAGGTACCAGAGCCACCAACCCAGCTGTCCCCATAGTTAAGAGGACTGGGGAGGGTGGACAGTGGGGGGAATTCAAGGATAAGAGTGCGAAGACAACCCGGACCTAGGAGGGGAAGGGCACCTGGGAGACATGGGTAGGGAAGGCACTCCTCACCCTCTGCTTGAATTCGGACTTCTCCTCCAGGGTCATGGTGTCCGCCTTGGCAATGACAGGGATGATATTCACCACCTTGCTGAGGTGTTTCATGAACTCGAGGTCCAGGGGTCGTAAGCTGGGGCCGAGAAGGCAGGGCTGTCAGAGCCAGCTGAGTGCCCCTCAGCCTCTGCCACCTCCCCAGGTGCCCTTCGGAGAGGACTGGGCTGGGATCTGGCTGCCCCTCTGCTAACTCACTCCCACCTCACTGTCCACAAATGTCTCCAAGTCCTCCACCCACGCAGCCCTTAGCCCATCCTCCTTCCCTGTCCCTGGGGACCATTGCTAAGCCCCTCAGGCCTTCACCGTTCATGCCACCTTTTCTGACCTAGGTGTTTGCTGTCTGGAACCATTTCTGGGTGGTGTCCCTGCTCACTTGTTCTTATGCTATGGCTACTTGTGTCATATTCTGGCTGTGAAACTGTGAAACTGTTCCCCACCACCACAACAGCACTGGGGATTGAACCCAGAGAATATTGAGCTAAATCCCTAACCTTCCTGCTATTTTTTTTTTTTTTTTTTTTTTTTGAGACAGGGTCTCACTATGCAGGCTGGCCTTGAGCTCACTTTTGTAGCCCAGGCTGGTCTCGAACTCGCACTGATCTTCCTGCCTCAGCCTCCTGAGTGCTGGGATTACAGGTGTGCGCCACCACGCCCGGCTTTCCTGCTATTTTGAGACAATGTCTTACTAAACTGCCCAGGCTGGCCCCAAACATAATCCTCCTGCCTCAGCCTGGGACCACAGACATGGGCTGTGCTTCTTGACAGGCCTCTGCCAAGCCCCCTGAGCCAGTGCTGCAGGCCCCAAGGCCTAACCCCAATCAAGCTCTAGTTTGTAATAATCAGGGACTCATTAAGTGCAATTGCCTAATGGCTCCCCCTGACTATGACTGCAGACAAGGGAGGAGCTGAACATGACAGCGCCAGCTCCTGAGCCTGGCCCCATGGCCTTGTCTCACGGCCCTCCCTCACCCAGCACCTCGAACCTGCTAGGTACCTGCCTCTGCCAAAGCCCAGCACCTACCCTGCTTGCGCCATCCTTAAGGACGTGTGGCACCTGGCCTCAGTTAGCAAACTGCAAGACACACAGCCCACTGCAGGGAGCTTGCCTGAGACACCAAGGAACCCCTGGCCTCTGCCTGTGCCCCCTGAGCCCTCCGCACCTGCTCCTGGGGTCATCCCTTTTCTCTGTGCCCCTGGCCGTCATGCCCATCCCTACAGCCTCACCGCTCCCTGTTTCACTCTTCTTACCCCCCCCCCCCGCAAACTGCTAGCCTTGTTCAAAAGTGTAAGACAAAGGAGGTGCCCACTGCTCCTGTATACCCAGTCCTTGCTGCTAGTCTCCTGGGGGCGCTGGGACCTCAGTGGGCAGCTTGGTGGCCAACAATGGCCACTTCCCCTGCTGGAAAACAGGACCTCCTTGTGATAAGTCGAGGGCATCCCAAGGCCATGGGACCAGGACTATCTTCCAGTCCACCTGACCCTGTCCAGCTAAGAACAAGTACTGGTGATCCAATCCAGCACGGACAACAGGTGACCCAAACCAGGGCCACGCCCAGCAGCAGGGCAGGGGCTGGTACATACGAGTGTCCAGTGGGGGAGATGAAATAGAGGCAGCAGTGGACACGTGTGTCGGGGATGCGCTTCTTTCTGGCGATATTCACCTCCTCCTTCAAGAACTTCTCGTACTGCTCATTGATGTACTTCTCAATGGGCTCCCAGCTGCAGGTGGACAAGATGCAGAGGCGTGTCTTCAGCTCGGTCAGGTCGCATCCCCTTGTGCTGCCCTGCGTCCTGCCTCAGCAGGTGGGTCTAGGACGCCCAGGGCCAACCGAGTCTCCCTCACCTCCTCCCACGAATGATTTCCCAGGGCGGTTAGCAAAGGTCTGGCTTCCTGCGCTCCAGCCTCTGCCTGGGCTCTAGAGACCAGCAGAGTAAGGAGACGCAGAGTGCCCTCAGCATGACTGAATCTGTTCTCCTCCTGGCACAGATTAGGGTTTAGGGTGAAAATCTCAGGGGCAGACACATACCAGTTTTCGTTGTTGATCTGGTCACCAAAGCCCGGGGTATCAATGACAGTCAGCTTCATTTTGACGCCACCTTCCTCGATCACTGGGGGAGAAACAGAAAAGGCATCTGAGAACTCGGCCTTCCAGGGGCCTTCAGGTGCACGACAGCCCACTAGCCAGGGACGCCCAGCCTCCTCTCCAGGACCGGTGATGCGGAAGGAGGCATTTGGGGTCTTCTCCACCTTGACACCCTTGCCTGTGCTGCTCCCAGCTCCCGGAATACTCTCCCTACTTCTGTTTCTGCTTCTGGCTAAATTCTACCCCTGCCGTTTCACCCAACTTATCCACCACTTTTCTCCATTCTACCCATTCCCTCTGGGACCAGCAATCTAAGGAGTTTGCTCATGGAATTTAATGCTGAATTCTGCAGTCTCAAGGTTGCCTTCCATGCGTCTTATTCCCCAATAAACCTTGTCCCCCCCCCCTTTCTGTCCAGGCCCCCTCTGCACAAAGCCCATGGAGGCCCCCGGCTGATCCTAACCATGCCCAATAGCTTTGATCTCCACCGTCTTGGGTATCTTCTCCTCCCGGTTCCAGCTCGCGGCCTTTCGGCTCACTTGGGATTTGAAGAGTGTGTTGACCAATGTTGACTTGCCCAATCCACTCTGGCCTGCAGCAAGGGAAGGAGAGAAGGTAAGGTCGGAGACCCAGTGCCCACCTCCTGCACCTCGAGGCTCTCACGTGCACCTACAGAATTCCAGGACAGAGCGGAGTAAGGAATGGCTTCCTGCTCACTGGGAAAGGGAAATGGCACTTAGACGCTACACTCTGTCTTCCCTGGAGCCCCAGGACCACTGGGAGGGGAATCACCTCTGACTTATCTCAGGTGGGATCTCTGTTTTGGTGTAGCCTTTTCCTTACATTGTTATCTTTAATAATGCCAAAAGAAAGGCGAAAATCACTGCATTCTGACACTGCCTCCTGGTGCCTAAGCACTTTCCCATCTGTTCACGGGCATCCCTCTTTCTATTGGGCCTGTGAGTCCCACAGCAGAGCTATCTTTAGCCCCAGTCGAGAAGGCCCCAGGGTATTTAATCCTCTTGAAACATAAAATGTGTGCAGGGCAGCCCAACGGCGAAAGGCAAGAGCAGGGACCTGAATCTCCTATCTGCTCTTTATTCTTGCACAGTACATTTATACTTGTGCCCCAGAAGCCCTGGGGTCCTGTGCAATGCACACCAGCCAGGGCACTGATGGAAGAAAGGTAAGCTGGGCAGGCAGAGCCCTGGCATCTACTCCACCTCCTCCTTCACTTGGGCGCTTGGTGAGCCTGTGTCCTGGCTGTGCTCTGTGAGGTTTAGCACGCACAAGAATCACAAGGACAGGGGCCCGGCGGGATGGCTCAGTGGTCTAAAGTGCCTGCTTGGGGAAGCTTGGGCGGCTTCAGGGACCGCGGTTCATCCCTGGCACCACATGCTGCGCCAGCCCTGCCCTCGGGGCGGGCTGAGCTGGCCATAAGAATGAGTGAATAAACAAACAAAGGTTCTGAAACAAGAATAAAAATAATAAATAAAATAAAAAATTCTTAAAAAAAAAAAAAAAGAATCACAAGGACAGCCTGGCAGCAGCTGTTGGGGTGTGTGCAGATTGCGCCCCCCACCTGACCGATGACTCCAGCCTGCCGTCTGACTGGGCTTCCAGAAGAATCCCAGGGATGGGGAGGTCCGCATGGCACTGATTGGGAGCAGAAAGAAGGCGGGGCCGGGTGGCAAGAGCCTAGGGTGTTAGACTCAACGCTGGTGCCTGCCCAGAGCACCTCTGAACTGTCACATGGGCCCTGCATGGCCTCAGTCTCTTCATGACAGGAAGGGAGAGAACTAGATGGCACCACGGATGGAGAACAAGGTGCACTGCCCAGGCCAGCTCACCAGCTGGCAGAGCCATTCTCCTAACAGGACTACCCCTGGGCCCAGTACCACACTTGTGCCACGAGTGACCAGCGTGTCTGCGGCAGGCACCTCTGGGGAAAAGTGGGTCACGTGTGCCATGTAGGTTGAGCACCTCTAACCTGGAAATTAGAAATCCCGAGGGCTGCAACATTAGAAACTTTTTTTTTTTGTCTTTTTTTTGAGACAGGGTCTCGCTATGCAGTTGAGACTGGTCTTGAGCTCACTTTTGTAGCCCAGGCTGGTCTCGAACTCGCACCAATCCTCCTGCCTCAGCCTCCCAAGTGCTGGGATTACAGGCGTGAGCCACCATGCCTGGCTACATTGGAAACTTTTCAAGTGCTGTCATGATGCTTAAAAACATGTTTAATTTGGGAGCATGTCACATTGTCTGATTAGGGATTTTTCAACCTGTCAAATTTATGGAAATAGTTCAAATAAATAAACAGAATCAGAACATTTGCGGTCCCAAGCATCTTACATCAGGGAAACTCAACCCACCCTTGCCACTGTCATCCTGATGTGCTTTTAGTCTAAGGGCATCCATTCACTCAGTATTCTGGAGTGCCACGTAATGTCCTGGGAGGGCAGTGGGGGAGGGCAGGTGGCACTGATGTTCCCACGTGGGTCTGAGCTCAGACCCATCCACACCTTCAAGGGGCTGTTTAATGTAAAGAGAGACCAAAACACATAAGCAAACCGTCACAAGATGTGGTAACCGGCACATGGCAAAGTTAAGCACAGGCCATGTTCCAGGCTGCTTTTCTCCAAGATCAAGGAAGACTTCTAGGAAGTAGTAACAACTACGCTGAAACCAGAAAAGATGGCTCTTGGGAGCACACAGGAAGGACGTTCGAGACTGAAGGAACAGCTGTGTACGGACTCAGGCAGGAGAATGTGGGGTATGGAGAAGGGTCTGTGCGGAGGGGGAGGAGAGCACCGGACGCGCAGTAGGAAGAGAGGAGTGAGGAGCAGCACCGGACTGGAGCCTGAACTCGGCCTGAGCTGAAAGGAGAGTTGCCCGAAGGTTTTAAGTGGGAAGGGCAACTAGAGCTCTGCAGTTTGGGAAGATTACACAGGGACTCGGTGGGCCACAGATTAGAACACACAGGAGACAGAGCCAGGAGGGCCAGTGCCACCCCAGGTGCCTCTCATGGCCTGGCCACCAGAGTCCATGAACCATTTGCTTTTGGTTCTTGTGGTAATAGTTTTTGTTGCTTTTTTGGGTTTTCTTTTGTTTGGTTTTGAGACAGGGTCTCACTACATAGTTCAGGCAGGGCCTGAACTCACAGCCACTCAGTGCTGGGATTACAGGCACGCACCACCACACCCAGCTATAGTACAAGTTTGGTTTTTTTTTTAAATTTTATTTATTTTTTTCTTGTTTCAGAACCTTTATTTGTTTATTCACTCATTTTTATGACTGGCTCAGCCCTCCCCGAGGCCAGGGCTGGCACAGCATGTGGTGCCGGGGATCGAACCGCGGTCCCTGAAGCCACCCAAACTTTCCCAAGCAGGCGCTTTAGACCACTGAGCCATCCCACGGGGCCCAAAAGTGGTTTTTTTGTTTTTTAATTTTTTTTTTTTTTTTCTTGTTTCAGAACTTTTGTTTATTTATTTTTATGGCCGGCTCAGCCTGCCCTGAGGGCAGGGCTGGCGCAGCATGTGGTGCCAGGGATCAAACCACGGTCCCTGCAGCCACCTAAGCTTTCCTAATCAGGTGCTTTAGACCACTGAGCCATCCTGCCAGGCCCCTATAGTACAAGTTTTATACTAGGAGGTAAATACATCCTGTGTATCACAGAGTGCCCAGCTCAGGTGAGCCGGCTTTTCTCAAAGCTAGGTGAGTCACACTCTGGCCGAGGCTTCACGCCTTGCTGCAGGCTGGGACTCTCAGTGTGGCAGTTGATAGGTTGTGTCAACTTGAGGAAGCTTGGCTGGATCAGCTCAGCTGGTTCTGGGCTGTGGGAGCCCCATCCTGCAGGATGCAGAGAGCCTGCCCTGGGACGTGATTGGTCCCACCCTAAGGTGTGACTGGTTCCACCCCAGGGCCAGATGGGCCACCCCAGAGTGACTCAGCATAAAAAGTGTATAAAAAGGAGTTGAAGAAGATTTTGTGGGGCCGTGCCCTGCCTGGCTTTCTTGGAGGAGCTGGACCTTCGTATCCATGCCACTCCGAGTGGAGCGCCGACATAGAAGGCAGAGGGAGGCTTGGTGGATGCCACAGCTGCTGCCCCTCCTCTGCTCTTCATTGTGTTCTGCCACCCAGAACTGCTGTCATTTGCCTTCGAGCTAGCTGAGTATGAACTGAAACTTCCACAAACTGTGAGCTCAATAAAGCTTTCCATCCTTCATTTTGAGTGTCGGGTATTTGTCCCAGCAACAAGTAAAAAGTAACTAAGACACTCAGCAACACTGAGGCAGGTGGGGAGAAGCCTAGCGCTAGCCCAGGCTGGTGGCGGCAGGCATGGAGAGAAGCATGACTCCAAGGTATTTAGAAGGAAAGAGACAGACTTGACAACTGGTTCAGTTGGAGGCAGGGGACGGCGAGAGAGCGGCCAGCTCCTGGTCACTCTGAGTGAGATCTACCAAAGGGCCCCATTACATTCGGCGACCCAGGGCCGGCTCTCAGTGACCAAATCTGTGACAGTTCTCTTGGGGCTTCCTTTTCTTCCCCCTCGTACCAGAGATTGGGCCCAAGGCCTAGCACTGCCCTACATCCCCAGTCCTTTTCTAATTTTTTATTTCAAGACAGGGTCTCATTGAGTTGCTAAATTGCTCAGGCTGAGCTTAAGCTTGCAATCCTCCTGCCTCAGCCTCTCCCTGTGCTGGGATTGCAGGCAGGCATATCCCACCACAGCTGGCACCAGAATTTTTAAAAATCACAAATATCAGAAATAAAGGGGCTGGGGAGATAGCTCCGAGGCACAAGTGCCTGCTGGGCAAGTGCAAGGTCGTGAGTTCGAACCCTGGTCCCACCAAAAGAAAAAGAAAAAGAAATAAGGACACCAGGCCGGGCAGGATAGCTTAGTGGTCTAAAGCGCCTGCTTAGGAAAGCTTAGGCGGCTGCAGGGACCGTGGTTTGATCCCCGGCACCACATGCTACACCAGCCTTGCCCTCAGGGCAGGCTGAGCCGGCCATAAAAATAAACAAACAAACAAACAAAAGTCTGAAACAAGAAAAAAATTAAATTAAATTAAATTTAAATTAAAAAAAGAAAGAGGGCCCGGCGGGATGGCTCAGTGGTCTAAAGCGCTTGCTTTGGAAAGCTTGGGCGGCTTCAGGGACCGCGGTTCATCCCTGGCACCACATGCTGCGCCAGCTCTGCCCTCGGGGCTGGCTGAGCCGGCCATAAAAACGAGTGAATAAACAAAGCTTCTGAAGCAATAAATAAATAAATAAAAATTAAAAAAAAAAGAAAGAAAGAAAGAAGGACACATTATCCAATCCTCCCTTTGCTCTTGGATAGGGTCTACAGGGTGTTCAGGGTCTCACTCTGATTGGACTCATAGTGATGCACCTGTTTGCAGCCTCCCAAGAGCTGGGATTACAGACGCACACCACCACACTCAGTCTCAGAGTTTTGGTTTTTTGTTGTTGTTTTGAGGTACTGAGGCATCAAACGTGAGACCTTGCACTTGCCAGGCAGAGACTTTGCCACTGGTCTATCGCCCCAACTCCTTTCCCCTTGCTCTTGGAAGGACACTACTGATTCACCCATGCCGTAAACCTGAGATCGAGATCCGAGGGGTGAGGAGGCTGCCTGGCTACACCCAGCTGGAGCTTGAGTCAGACTGGCCACCCACCCAAAGCCCCCTCTCCCTGGGTCAGCTATCTCTGAGGACAGAACAGGGTCAAGTGTTTGTGATCAGCATGGCAAAGCCTGAGGTCCCTCTAGGGAAAGAGATGGAGTCCTCAGCACCGACACCCCCAAGGCCACCAGCGACCCCACAGCCCTCCGTACCCACAACCATGATGTTGAAATCAAAACCAGTCTTCATGGTCTTCTTGCGCATCTGCTCGATGATGGTGTCGATGCCGATGTAGCCCAGCAAGTTGGAGTTGATGCTGATGGGCTTCATGGGCACTGCTGGCTTAGGCTTGGGCTCGGGCACCAGCTCTGACATGGCTGCGTCCGTCCTGGTCTCGGGGAGCCCTGCAGGGCAGGGGTGGGAGGGGTGGGGACAGACGGGAGGATACAGAGGTCAAGCTACGGAACTTTTCTCCCAATATGGAATTTTTTTTTTAATTTTTTAATTTTATTTATTATTTTTATTCTTGCTTCAGAACCTTTGTTTGTTTATTCACTCATTTTTATGGCTGGCTCAGCCTGCCCTGAGGGCAGGGCTGGCGCAGCATGTGGTGCCGGGGATCGAACCTCAGTCCCTGAAGCCGCCCAAGCTTCCCCAAGCAGGCGCTTTAGACTACTGAGCCATCCCGCCAGGCCCCTGGAATGTTTTAAGGAGTTGGAACTAGAAGTGATTTTAACGTGACCCAGTCTGGTCCATAGATGGAGAGACAGGCCCAGAGAGGAAAGGACTTGCTTAAGAACACAGAGCAGGCCGGGTTCTACCGCTGCTGACCACGAGCTCCAGAGACTGGAGAGTGATGGCGTGTGCCTGTAATCCCACCAGATCCGTGTGTCAACATCAGGGCTTCTCTACCTTGGTAGCGGTGACATCTGGATGATTCTTGTAGAGGGCAGGCTTGTGCCTTGTAGGGTGTTTAGTAGCCAACCCTGGTCTCTACCAGATGCCAGTGGCCCACCAGCTGTGACAATTAAAAATATCTCTAGACAGTACCAAATGTTCCCAGAGGCAATATCACCCCCGTGGAGAACCGCTAGTCTAGGAGACATGAGCAGTCATTCAGACCCCAGCCCAGCCTTGCAGGGGAAAGGTCACTTTGGGATCTTGGGTCCAACACCTATGGGCTGTCACCAGCTTCCATTGCTGCATCTCCTGGAAGCAAATGGGGCTCCCTTCTCTGCAGAGGGCATCACTCACGCCTTACACCTCAGTGTCCCCTCCGTTCATGAGCAGCAAAGTAGGGGTGTCTACACCTACATGGGTCCTGAACACCTCACTGACCACAGTTCTGAGTCTGTGGGATGAGCAGGGAGGGGAGGAGACCCCAGTGAGGGCAGCCACTTGCCTAAGATGACTCAGAGTGCCCTGCGAAGGCTGGGCGGTGGAAGAAAGAGCGCTGAGAAGAGAGCAGGGAAAGACCTAGCCAGAAAAGGCCGAAGTCTCGCCAGCTCTGGAAGGCCCTGGGCACTTTCACACACAGGACTCATCTGTGGGGCCCTCCACAAGCCACTGCCCACCGGCACAGGCTCTACATAAAAGAGGTTGAGTGGGGTGGACTGGGGCAGCCTGCTTCCTTCTCCGTTGCATGGTCAGATTCTGATTAAGGCTGCCATCGAGCACTAGGGCATAGGATGGATGCTGAGAAGCAAGCAAAGCACAGCCCAGACCCTCCCACCCTGGCTCTTGCAAGTTCCCAGGCTTATTTGGAGGGGAGGCCAAGCGGCAGTACTTCTGAAAGGGGTGGGCCCCAGAGGCTGATCTCACTGCTTTTGCCTCTGGGCTCCCCGCAGGATGCCTTCCCGCTGTGCCTTTGGAGAACCTCACAGTTCATGATCTCCACCCTGCAGGCCTCAGCCTTGTGGGGAGGCCTAGGCCTGATGGAGCAGCAGATGGGCAGGAGGGAGAGGGAATGGGAGCTCTGGCTTCCCAACCCTGCAAGGCTCTCCAGGAATCTGCTCTTGTACCCAGCCACCTGGTCTTTCCACCAGTACTGGCAAGACCCTCTGTCCCCTGTCACTCCCAGGTATGGCCAAATCTGACAAAGCCTTGGGACCTCCCCCAGCACCTGGCCGGGCTCCTTCTTGCTTCCCAGGAAGCCGTTGCCAGCCAGGCAGCTCCAGAGGGCAGCAAGACTGGCTCAACCCTGCGGCAGCTGACTCTCAGCAGCCTAGCTCCTCCGCTCACGCACATGGCTCCGGCTCCCACCTGCACCAGGGGCCTGGGCCCCGTGTCTCCTGGCCAGCTGCTCCTACAGCCAAGCCCTTCCCATTGCTCTCAGTTGAGCCCACTTGGTCTCCATAACCTATACTGTGAAACACATCCACATGGCACTGGGGGTGGAACGTTAGCCTTGTGTTGGGGGCTAGGGGGTGTCCTTATAAAGCATGTGTCCTCACCATGCCCTGCTCAGTTCTGGCCTACCACCTGCAGCATCTTGAGAAAGTACTTTCTCCCCAAAGACAGACCTTGACTGAGAGAGGAGTCTATTCAATTCCCAGAGCTTCTTCGGGCCACTGTAGGCCTATTGCAGGACAAGCTGTGAGCAGATCTCATTTATTCTTCTCATGGACACATATTAGCACCCACTGTGTGCCCCATGCAGAGCACCTGCTGGTGAGCTGGGCCCCCTCCTGACACATGCCAATTACATGCCAGTCAATTACATGCCAGTCATAGGCTAACAGCTGCTGATCAACTGGGTCTACTACAAGCATGCTGCGGGCCACTGTGCCACAAGCTTCGCTAGAAGAGCCTGTGTCCCCACTAGCCTGTGGCTAACTCCTAATTGTACTCCTGGATGGTGCAGATGTCCCTCTTCTGTAAGGCCTATAACCCCTGACACTGGCTAGATTCACTCATTCATTCGTTCATTCACTCATTCATTCATTTCATGCCCTGTGAAGGGCAGGCCTAATCTAGCCAAGCCCTACACTAAATGCCAAGGATACTTTTGTGTCTCAAACAAGGTCACTGCCCCCTCCCCCGAGGGACACCAGCTGGTGAGGGAGCCCAACAAGTACACCAAGATCTCCAGGGCACAGAACAAATGCCATTCTGGAGCTGGACTCTGTGGCTTCAAGCTCTTTCCCAAGAGCAGACCCCAGCTGGGCAGCCTCGGAAAATGTGAGGCCAGTCATAATCATGGGCGCCAACTACCCGGCACTGAATCTATCTGTGCCAGTTTCCACCCCTCTTATTTATTTATTTATTTATTTATTTATTTATTTTTCTTGTTTCAGAATCTTTGTTTGTTTATTCACTCATTTTTATGGCCGGCTCAGCCCGCCCCAAGAGCAGGGCTGGCACAGCATGAGGTGCCGGGGATCGAACCAAGGTCCCTGAAGCCGCCCAAGCTTTCCCAAGCAGGCGTTTTAGACCACTGAGCCATCCCGCCGGGCCCCTCCACCCTTCTTTAAGCCAGGGGCTGTGGCTCACAGATCTCTGGGGCTCGTGTGCCTAGCATACTCCAGGCACTCAGCAATGAATGAGTGATGAACGAACCAAAAGCCCTGCGCAAGGCAGTTGTCACCTGAAACCTTCCCTCACCTGTCTCCCCTACCTAGATGCTTCTCTCTGAACACAGCGCTGACCCCCCACCAGCAAATGGCTGTGGTGTGGGCCATCTTTAAAGGATGCAGAGCTCCTCCTCCCTTGCAACTGATAGCGAGGGGCTCTCCAAGGGTGGGACGACGTCAGGGTGAGGATGACAACAGCATGCAGCCCCAGTAGGCATCCAGGCTCCATGGTGCTTAGTGCCCCTCCTCTGCTCAGCTCTCCCACGGCCCCTGGAGAAGAGGGCATCTATCTGCAGAACCCCTGCCAGGAACCACTGCTCCATCCACGGCACAGGGACAGGAACTGTCCACCTGACACAGCGCTGGGCCCAGAAGAACAGCACCCTTCACCCCTGGGGCAAGCAGGGACCTGGTACTTTCTTGCACTGGCCGATGGAGGGCTTTGTCTTTGTCCAATCCAGGGGACCCCACCCTCTGTTGGGAAGGTGGCCGGAGGAAGAGACCTTTCCAGAATAGCACTTTCCTTCGCTGCTTAGTGCTGCAGCCTCTTCCTCCCCTCCCCAACTAAAGGTCACCCAAGCCGAGGGGCTCCCATCAGCCTTCAAGATCCCACCCCCACTGGGAGAGGAAATCGTAGGCCACCCCAGCTCCAGTCTCAGGAACTCAGAAAAGGAATAACAACAGCTATCTGTCTGTGCCCTCCCTCGTTCACAGGAGCAAAGCGCCCCCCACCCCCACCCCACAGTCCTCAGGAGGTCAGCGAGTTCCCTTGGAGACCACCAGCTGGTGGCTGTCTGCGTGGGGGAAGGGGCCTGAGGTGTCACCAGCGCGCGCGCGCACTGGTCTCAGCCGCTGAAGGCGGTCTGGGTACCTGCGCCCGGTGTGCGTGTGTGCGCGCGCGCGTCTTGGGGTGCTCCAGCGCCGAGCTTGCTGTGAGCCTCAGGACACCCGCGTTCCTGCGTGCACCCTCTTCTAGGACTGTCCGCGGCGAGGTGTATGTCCCTGTGCGTGCGTGTCTGCGCATATGTCACCGCGCGTGGGCTCCTCGGCGCAGCACCCTCCCTCTGGTGGCACCCTCGGCCGCACTTGGGGGACTGCAGCCCCTCCGGGTGGGCGCCCTACCTTTGGACATGAATCCTCCTTTGTCTCCGTTCCTCCCGGAGATGCTAAGGGCGCGGGGCTGCAAGGCTGAGCGGGGCGCAGGCTCCCACGGGCCGAGCGGCCCCTCCAGCCGGGCCTCGCCCCACCGCTCTCTCTGCCCCGCCGCCTGGCCCGCGCCGCCCCTGCGCCCCGCGCCCGCCCGGGACCTCGCCTCTGCTCGCTCGCGCCGCGCCGCCCTTGCCAGCCCGCACCGAAGCCGCCGCCGCCGCCCGCACCACGTGACCACGCGCCTGCTCGGCGACGGCCCCTCCTCCCTCCCTGTCCCCGCACGCGATGCTGTGCCCGCGCTCCGGGTGCCCGGCTGCGGCTCCTCTGGGTCCCGGCCCCCGCCTCTTGATCCCGCCCCCAGGCCCTTTACTGACTTGGCTGGGACACCGGAGCTGCGAGCAAGTCGCGCGTGAGAGTCACGCGGTGGCAGGGATATTGCACTGGCTCAACGCAATTCTGAGTCAGGGGCCCGGGTTCCAGGCCCAGCTCCAGAAGGATGAGTCGCATAACCTTGGGCTCATTAGGAATTTCCCTGAGCCTCAAAATCTGAAAAAATCTTTCGTGCTTTCCACCAACATGAATGGCCTGTGTTGCCAGGCCCTGGGGACACAGCGCTGAAGATGACCATACCTGCCCTCCAAAGTTCTGGGTCTACTGGGGAAAGTAAAGCTGCACGCAGGTGGGTGTCCGGGAAGGAAGTAGGTATGGAAGACTTCCGGAGGCGGTGAGGGCCAAGATGGAAAAGCAAAGAGAGGGAGGAGGAAGAGCTCTTCGCAGAGAGGTCTGCAGGGGCAAGGGTTTCCTGGAAGAGGCCAGAGCTGCACAGTTCCAGAGCTCCATGGAGAGGAAAAGTCCGCACACAAGGCCTCCCGCAAAGAAACTGGAGAAGCCTGGCCTTGGAAACCCGGGTTAGGGGCTGAAATTCTGGGGAAGTAACATGCTAAGCACTGTCACCCAATAGATGAGTCCTTGCAGCCACTTGAGGTGGGGTGGAGAGAGGGATGGAGGCAGCTCCCAGGTCAGATACTGAGGAGGTAAATTGGCAAGGCCAGAATAGCCCCAAGGAGCTGTAGGAGAAAGAATGATGAGGAAGAGGAGATTACCCAGGCCTCTAATCCAAGCAAAGGTGTGGGCAGTGCCTGCCGCTGAGGGAAGTCAGGGAGGACCGGAGTCAGTTCAGGAAGGGCAGGGCTGGGGGGGGGGGCAGGGAATCCAGCAGGCCCTGGCTGTAAGTCTGCATCTGAGGGGAGAGGCCTGAGAAGACGGAGGGAGAGCTCCAGGGTCAGGACCAGGGAGGCTCCCAGGATGAGAGTGCAGAGGATGACCAGGGGCCGACAAGCCCAGAGCCCCATTCAGGCCCTGGGCCGGATGTTTCTCAAGCCTCTCTCCTGACCCAGAATCCCCAAGCCTTTAAAATGTTGGCAATGGGCTCCCTGGAGTAGGAATCGGAGGTCTGGGTTCCAATCAGTCTACCGCCACCAAGCAGCTTTGGTGTGGCTTCAGGTGCGTCACGGCCTCTCCAAGATGACTGGGGACCCTCTGGAGCTTGTGTTTATAATGCCGAGTAGGATTTCCACATACCCAAGTCTCGAAGCTACTTTTCAGGACTCAGGTGGGAGGCCAAGTAATAGACTTCCAGGAAAGGCACCTTTTAATCAATGGATAGCTTCACAAAAGGCCAAAAGTGAATGGATTTAGGGCTCATCCAAAATCAACATTTCACTTTTGCAGTGGCGACTACTATTAGGGAAATCATAGTTTACCGAAACACTAGTCTGTATTTTCACAGAGGAAGTCTGCTTTTGAAGTTCGACTCATCCATTAATCACCTGAGTGTGGAAGCTCTTTAGGAAACAAAGACCTGCCGGAGATGCTCTGGAGAGGACTCGGCATGATTGCTCCTCTACAAGTTCTCCTCATAAACCCGGCTTCCCTCAGCTGGAAGCTACACACCCAGTCTCTGGCCCCTCCCACCCTCCGTTCCCTTTCCCCCCAAGAATCCTCCCTCTACTGACCTATCCAAGCACCATCCACCTCCACGTCCCGTGCCTCCTGCCCATCCCCCTCCAGCAGTGCCTTGTTGTTGTGTTTACCTTTGCATTCTCCGGCCATCAGGGCAGGCACTGTGGCAGCATCCACTGTGGCATGGTCCCGGGCTGTGTCTGTGCCTCCGCTTAGCATTTGTGGGTACAGAGCAGTGTCAGATATGATCAGGTCATTAACACTGTCTGGCTTGGTGTCCCCATTGGTGGGGCCTGGTGTGACCAGCACAATGGAACCCTCTGCTGTTCCGAGGCTGCTTCTGTCCAAAACAGGAGAATCCATAGCTGGGCCCAGCTCAGCTATATTTGTTGGCACCAAAGCTACAGCTGGGTCCAACCTGATTGGGCCTAACTTGCACAGATCTGGTACTGTCCAAGCCAAGGCTGTGCTCTTTGGGGTCCTATCGGGCTTGGGTACATCTGCTGTAACCATGAATTTGCCTAGTTCATCTGGTTTTGTGGTTGCCAAATTCATGACCTTGCTGGGCATGGTTGTCTCTGCTGTTGCCAGATTCATGCCCGTGCCAGACTTGTTTGTGCCTGCAGGAGCCAAGTTCTTGGTTTTGCCTGCCTTGGCTGTACCTGCTATAGATAGGTCCGTGGCTGAGCCCTGCTTTATATCCAAAATGGAGAACTCTGAGCCTGTGTTCGGTGTGGATGTATCTGGTGTGACCACATTGATGGCCAAGCGAGGTCCTTTGGTGTCCATTGCAGTTGAATGTCTAGCTATGTCTGGCCTTGCCATGTGCATGGCAGACAAATTTATAACAGGGACGGCCCTTTGGAGATGTAGCCGGGGCCTGGGAATGCCCCTGGCCCGAGACTTGCCTCTTCCTGGGGAAGCTCTGCTATGTCCTTGCTCCACAGGGCCTGGTCCAGGGAGGCTTGATGAACTCAGGGTTAGCCTAGACTGAAAAGGTAAGGTCAGGTACGAGGCCACCACGGGCTTCTCCACTGTGGGTGTCCTGCTGGGTGTGCTCTGCCCTGGGTTCCCTGGGCCTTGGGCATGGACCCTGCTGTCTGGCCTTAGGGGCAGAGGAGGAGAACTTGGAGCAGAAAGTCTTCCTCCACCCTGGATGCCAGCCTCTCTGCCCAGCGTGGGCAACTCTTCCCAGTGAGACATTGGGGGGTCCAAGGGCCTCGTGTGGCTGTTCTGACGAATTGTTAAGGAAATGGAGCTGAGTTTCCTGGGCACAAGGCTGTTGGCAGGTGAGGAGTTCAGCAGAGCCCCTGGAGCGATGCCAGTGTCCTGTGGGGGCATGCTCCGGGCCCTGGCTCTCAGGCCTGATCTACCAGAAGTCTGCACATGGCTTTGAGGGAAGGCATCCAGACGGACAGTCTTCCTGAGGACAGGGATGAGGGGAGACACCCCTCCAGAGAACCGTGAGGGGTGGGTAGGGCGCCCCAGCATGTGGCCACGGGAGAAGGAGTCGCCAGGTCCTGGGACCCTGTGCGGCTGCATCTCTGGAGAAGCAGAGGCAAAGCTGTGTTCCATCCAAGCTGTTCAGCTTTCCCTGGGAGATCGCAGGAAAGAAAAAACTCCTAGCAACAGAGGTGTCACCTCTGTGTCACCCTTCCTGACCACCAGCTAACCTGAAGGGACCTTGTTTGGGGGACTCTCATGTGTATCTTCCTACCACGCCTACCTGCTACAGACTACATAGCCTTATCCACGTGGTCAGCCAGCTGCCACACGGCAGCTGTGGGAACAGCCAGTGAGCTGGCTGCCCCTGCCTGAGAGAACATGCCTTGGGGTGTACCTCTCCCCCTGTCCAGGCCTTAGTGAGGCCCCCTCTCTGAGGACAACTCCATGACAGAGACATACACATTCAGGGACCCCGGAGGAGGACTTTGCCTACTGACAACCAAGCTGCCTCTCTCTTCCAGAAGGAATGAAAGGTTCTAGGTTCCCACAGCCTCTGAGTCAGAGGCCAGAGGTTGACCAGTTGGCTTGAGAATGGGATCTGGAGCCCAGGTTCCTAACCCAAACAGGAGTTTGTCCTGGGCTGATGCAGTATGGAGGTGGAGTCAGAAACGGAGCTGGGCGGGGGCCTGGAGAAGAGGTGGTGGGAAGCAATGGGTGCTCACAGAAGCACTCCTGTCCCATACATAAGCCATAGCCCCAGCGTTGGAGAGACCGACATTCCCAGAGACACCAGGCAGGGAAGTGGGTGGAGCTCTGCCTCAGTAAACATTGGGGGTTAGCAAGAGCCAGCCTCTGTGTCAACAAGGACGACAGGGCCTGGTGCAGGCCAATTCCAGCTGACACCCCAAGGCCAGAAAGTGTCACAGGCAAGCCAGTGTTCAGGTCAGAGAAAAGATACATGGCCCTGCAGGATGATCTGGTCACAGGAAGGATCACTCGGGCAGCAGGACAGAGGGATCAGAGGGGAAGAAAATTAAGACGAGGAGACTTAGGACATGGGCATGGGTGGGGCAGGCTGGAGAAGGCTTTCCAGCAGTGGGGAGCCCAGTGTGCAGCAGATGGTCTGGTGGACAATCGGCCGCTCCCTGAGGTGGGCTCCTGGACCCCAGATGACCAGCTGGTGCCTCCCTGGGGTCCATAGAATTTATCCTCTGGGACAAAGTTGTTTCCTTTGCTTTTAACACAGCAGACTGGACACCATGCCTGGGGCCAGGACAGAGCAGCCCAGGGTGTTCCTTCTCAATGTAAGGGGCTCATGGAAGAGGGGAGCGATCTCGAGCCAGCTCTCTAAGGTCTGGAGTACGGACAGCAAGGGTAGAAGAGCAGGAGGGTCCCCACCAGGGCCCAGGTGGTGTCTGCAGCCCCTGCTCACCTGCCAGTATCCAGGACCACTCAGCCTCCATCCCCTCCCCACCTGGCACATCTCTGCCACTCTGCCTTTCTGCCCACTCGTTCTCAGCCCAGGCACCTGGCACTCCATGCCACACTGCACACCAGACCACAGACACCTGTCCTCTGCCCACAGCCAGACAGCAGCCCCCGGACAGGAATTTGGAGGGAGATCTATTTATCCTCACAGCCCCAGGTCTCCTCGGCCGCTCACTAGGTCCCATGTCCTACTCCTACACACACACACACACACACACACACACACACACACACACACACACCTACCTTGATCAGAAGACCAGGGCTGATGATTCTTGCCCTGGGAAGCCAGGGCCCTCACCTGCACCCAGAAGCCATGGCGACAGTCAGGGACCTTGTTCTCCTGCTGCTCTCCAGTGCTCCCACTCAGCCTCCAGGCCACAGTCCTCAGGCCCTGACTCTCCCTCCAGCCCCATCCCAGCAGCTTGGCTGGGTCCTGGATGGGAGGAGCCAGCTCCTCAGGAGTGGGTGTCAGTGAATGGCTGCTCTGAGTCTCTGGAATCCTAAATGTCCCAGGGAGCCTCACAACAGCCAGGCTGAGCTGCTCTGAACTCAGGGCCAAGGGGGTGGTGCCTAGCTGTCCCCAACCCCAGATGTACTATAGCCCACAGAGCAGCCCTGGGAAAGATGCTCCAGTGACATGCCAGAGACGCTGTCTCTCTGGTTGTCCCCGGGACAGCCCCACTCCTGCTTTTGTTCCATGGTCCCCCATGTCTTACTGGGCACTGTGACCCTCAGTGCATCATGTCCAGATCCTCAAATAAGCTGGAATTCCTGGAGCTTGGCTCTGTTCCCTTATGCAGCCATCTCCCCAGCCCCAGCTCATGCCAGCTGAACCCTGTACTACATTCAAAGGTGATCCAGCCCTATGTCTGATCTTTTTCTTTTTTAATTTTTAATTTTTTTTTTCTTGTTTCAGAACCTTTGCTTGTTTATTCACTCATTTTTATGGCCGGCTCAGCCCACCCCGAGGGCAGGGCTGGCACAGCATGTGGTGCCAGGGATCGAACCGTGGTGACAGTCTGGACATGATGGCCACACCTACAATCCCAGCACTCTGAGATGCTGAGAGAGGAGAATCACTATTCACGCAAGACCTGTCTCAAAACAAAAACCTCCAAGCTAGCCTGGGGATGTAACTCAGTGCGCAGGACCTGGGTTCATTTTTTTTTTTAAATGAGGATGATGATGATGATAAAAGCCTGCGTTACTGGGCATTTGCTCTGTGCCAGGCACGATGCCAGAGAGGAGGAGCTCACAGCCTGCTCAGGAAGAGGAGGGTATAAACAGATTCTTCCAGTAACCATCACAGGGCAGCAATGAAGACATCATCTGGACACCCACCCCAGCTGGGAACCAGGCTAGGCTTTCTCCTGGCATCTCCATTCATGGAGTCTGGTCCACGCCTTAGCGGTGTTCTCCTTGGAGTGAGCTAGTGATGGAAACGGTCTATGCCGGGGCTGCCCAGTACAACAGGCCACTAGCCCCAGGTGACAACTGAGCACTCAGAGCATGGCTCCAGGGCCAAGGAACTGGGTTCTTTATTTTACTTTCTTGCAGTTTCATCTATGGCCATCATATCAGACAGCATAGTTTTAAAGGGTCTGGACTTTCTTCTGGTAAGAGTCAGCCTCGGTGGGTTTCTGTAGAGTAAGTAAATGAAGGAATGAAATGATTGACAGTCAATTCGTGCACCTCGGGTCCCTCCCGCCCCCGACTTCTCATCCATTCTCTCCCCTTCAAGCTTTAGGTTTTCAAACTTGGGTGGATTCTGGTTACCAGGGCAACCCACTGGCACTGTGGGTTTTGCCCCGCCCCCTTTCTTTAAGGCTGGGAGGAAAAACAGAGGTGACTGAGGAAAAAGACAGATTGGTTCTGCTGGGGCAGATTAGGACTCTGGGCTCAGCTAGCCTCACCTTCACCGAACAATCATACCTCCAAGACAAGGGCCCAGGCTTCTTCACCCCCTTTGGCCAACAACCTCCTGTGTGACTTCTGTCACAGCTCTTGCTCTGCTGAGCCACAGTTACCTGGGGGAGGGAGTACTGAGAGTTGAACTCATAGTCTTTACATGGAACTGCCTTCCTTTTTTTTTTTTTTTTGGGACAGTCATGCTAAATTGTCTCAGCTGAGCTGGACCTTGTGATCCTCCTGCCTCAACCTCCCAGAATTCTGGGATTATAGGCATGTGTCACCACCACCACCTGGCTCTTAGCTGTTTTGTTTTGTTTTTTGGTGGGACCGGGGTTCAAACTCACAACCTTGCACTTGCCAGGCAGGCATTTGTGCCACAGAGCTATCTCTCCCAGCCCTTCAGCTGCTTTTTAAAATAGGGATCCCCGTGCCGTTTCTCCTAGCTTGAGGATCTAGAACTCACCATCCTTGCTCCCTTGAGGATAAGGCCTGAGTACCATTCCTGCCTCTGTGTCCTTTCTGTGAATGGACCTAACCCTGCTCTCCTAACTTTGAGTGTCCACTGCTCTCTGGTGGCCAAAAGAGAAAATGATGACTATCTATAGGCATCCTCGCAAAGATGCGAAAGTCAAACCCTCAAGCCAAAAGTACCCAGGGAGGAGGGGCGTAGCTCTGTAGATAGCGCCTGCCTGGCAAGCACAGGGACCTGAGTTCAATCCCCAGTACCAGGAACAACAACAACAAAAAAGTGCCCACAGGGGACAAAGACCTCACTGTCCTGGAGTTAGTCTCCCACGGAAGGACGACGGGCTCCAGGGGCTGTCCACCCCAGGTCTGTTTAGAGATGCATCTCTGAGCTCTTTTCCTTTCTGTGAGATGAGGATGGGATCAGGCGAATGTGTCAAAATAGGCTGCGTAAGCTAAGCCAGTAACAGTCCGAACAATCCACGGAGCTCCACCCCAAGGCCAACTGCTCACCCGTGCCTCCTGCCCACTCTCTGTGGTCACCGGGGCTCTGCTTCATGTCACCTTCAGCCCAGGCCCCAGGGAGGGACTTCAGGGAGTGTGCAATGTGCTTGGTCCTTGTGAACCCCGGAACTGCTCCCTCTGGGGGTGGAGTGTGACTGGGTGGCAGAGCGCACACTTAACCTGGGGGAACACCCTGGCCTCAGTCGGGTTGGGGGGAGAACCTGTTGCCTGGAGTTCTAATTCCCTGATTTATTTGCCATCCCCAATTTCCACATCAGTTCCAGCTGCTTGTTGCCTCCGAGGCAGAGACTCACCATAGTCACACAGTGTGGCCCTAGGTCCCTTCCCACGTGGCCAGAGCAGAGAGCCGCGGGGGTGGAACAATGAGAGGCCTGTGCCGCCCTCCCGCCAGAGTCCAGACATCGCAGCCCCTCCCACGCAGGGACCCTGCGCCTTCTCCCCTTCGGTCCTTCCTCTCGGAGCCAAGCCCAGAGCACCCGCCCTTCCCTCCCTGAAGGCTCCCAGGCGATGGGAAAGAAAGGCTCCAGAATCCTGCAAACCCTCCCAAAGTCTTGAAAACTAGCACAGAGTTGTGCTTCAGCCACGCCACTCCCAGCTCGCGGGAATGCACTGGCCATAGCCTCTGTGAGTCTGCGCTGGCAGATGTCTCTTCCCTTTACAGAGAGTAAGACTCATTGAACCTTCAAAACCCAGCTTAGGATAGAACTCAGTGGTAGCAAGCACGAGTCGTCTGGGCGTGATTGGACATAGGAGGAGCTGATGGATCTGTGCCCCAAGCTATCTGCACTAGATCCAGGGACAGGGCCTGGAGGTGCCCACACAGCCTACCCTCATCCCAGCTCTGCACACAGCCATGCCTGCAGTCCCTGGCCTGGCCTGGGGACAAACAGGAGCCCAGCCCTCCAAGAAAGAAGAGTGGCTTCTCCTCCTCCTCTTAAGATGTGGCACAGGAGCCCTCACCTGGGGTCAGGAGATCTGGTCCCGATCTCCCGATCTCATTCCGGGGTCCTGTGGCCTCAGGCAAATCCCTACCACATAAATTGGCCTTTATAAGCTGCCACTTTAAAGATGGTAGGAATTTGGTTTAGTTTGAGGTATGTCGTTTTATTTTATTTTCAGTACTGAGGATTGAACCCAGGACCTTTTCATGGAGCCCCAGCCCTTATAAAAAAAAATTGCGGGGAGGGCTTCCGAGAATCGAACTCTGAATCTCATACTCACTAGCCAGGTGCTATACCACTGAGCTATGTTCCTGGGTCCTCCTGCTTTTTACTTTGAGACAGAGTCTCACCGAGTTGCTAAATTTCCCAGGCTTGGCTCAAATTTGCCATCTTCCTACCTTGCCCCCCCAGAGTGATGGGATGACAGGTGTGTACAGCCACCCCCAACTTCACAAGTGAGCTTTTTAGTTGGATACACAGTCACTCAGCTAAGGGATATATATATATATATCCCAGCTTCCCTTACAGCCAGTGTAGGCCTATGGCTATGTGTTGACCAAATGGCCACTAAGCCAGCTCTTGATAACCTCTCTGTGGACTGTGCCACCCACAGAGATAAAAATTTTGTTTGGTTTTATTTATTTATTGTCTTTCTGAGACAGGGTCTCCCTATGCTGCTCAGGCTGACCTTGAGCTCACTCTGTAGCCTGTAGCCCAGGCTGGTCTTGAACTTGTAATGGTCCTCCTGCCTCCAACTTTTTTTTTTCTTGTTTCAGAACTTTTGTTTGTTTATTTATCCCCCCCCCCCCCCCCGCCGGCTCAGCCTGCCCTGAGGGCAGGGCTGGCGCAGCATGTGGTGCCAGGGATCGGACCACAGTCCCTGCAGCTGCCCAAGCTTTCCTAAGCAGGCACTTCAGACCACTGAGCCATCGCACAGGGCCCTGCCTCCACCTTTTGAGTGCTGGGATTACAGGCGTGTGCCACCAGGCCTGACCCTGTTTTTTTTTTTTTTTTGCGGGACCAGGGTTCAAACTCATGACCTTGCACTTGCCAGGCAGGCATTTGTGCCATGGAGCTATCTCCCCAACCCCTCCTGTTTGGTTTTAAAGCCCTATTGTTATTTTTTCATGCTGGTGCCCAATTGGGCCCTAGGGTTTCCTCTACCCTAGGGATTCCATGGAAAATTTAGTTTGTCCTGATGTGAGAAGGATGGATGTTGCTGTTCTCTCGTCATCTAAAGCTCCTATATGCTGGCATCCTGAGGTGCACCAGGAAGGACCCGGCAATCAAGAATGAGCTGGCTGGGGCCCGGTGGGATGGCTCAGTGGTCTAAAGCGCTTGCTTGGGAAAGCTTGGATGGCTTCAGGGACCGCAGTTCGATCCCCGGCACCACATGCTGTACCAGCCCTGCCCTCAGGGCGGGCTGAGCCAGCCATAAAAATGAGTGAATAAACAAATAAAGGTTCTGAAACAAGAAAAAAATAAATAAATCAAATAAAAAATTCTTAAAAAAAAAAAAAGAAAATGCAATTTAAAAAAAAAAAAAAACAATGAGCTGGCCCAACATGCCAGTGTGCTGTGGTCAAGAAACCCTGCCCAACCTTCCCTAAGATTTGGGGACCCATCCCTAACATGGGGACCGTGGAGCTATGGCAGTTTTCATGAGGACCCAGTGAGTTGACAGATACAGTCCTACTTACAAGAACATAGAAAGAGCCAGGCATGGTGGACCAGTCCTATAATCCCACATCAGGAGGCTGAGGCAGGAGGATCACCATATGTCTGAGTTACTTTTCACTTGTTGCTGGGACAAATACCTGACACTCAAAACGAAGGAAGGAACGGTTTATTTAGCTCACAGTTACCGGAGGTTTCAAGAGAGGCACAATGCAGCGGCCAGCCGTTCATGGCAGCAGAACAATATGGTGAGAGGCAATGGAACAACCAGGGGAGCAGAGAGCAATTGTGTTAGTCTGTGTTATGGTTTATGTCTAGTTTTCCCCCCAAAGCTTCATGCAAACATGGGTGGAGACTTCTAGAGTTTTAGACTTGAATGATGATCCACTGGGATTATGTGTTTTACTACTGTTGGGATTATGGTCTGAGTACTTCTGAGACTGAGTGTGGCCTGAGACAATAGGCTAAGGCAGAGAGCCTGATGTAGTTTAAAAAGAGAGACAGAAAGACAGACTAGAGCTGTTGCTCTCTGCTCCCGTTTGATCAGCTGCCTCTGTCGTGATTGTTGCTGTTCTGCCACCATGAACTGGATGCTCTCTGCCCTGTTCCACTCAGCCTTGGGCCAGCCAAATATGGACTGAAATCTCCAGTAACTGTGAGCTAATAAACCTTTCCTTCCTTCATTTTGAGTGTCAGGTATTTGTCCCAGCAAAGACAGAAGAGTAACTAAGACAGTCTGTCTCTCTGTCTCTCTTTATATTACATTCAGGCTCTCCGCCTCAGCCTATCCACCTTAGGCCACACCCATAATCCCAGCCATACTCAAATGGATAACCCCATCAGTACTAAAACACATAATCCCCTGGATCATGAGTCAAGTAATTCCAGCAGTACTCAGACCCATAATCCCATCAGTACTAAAACACATAATCCCAGTGGATCATGAGTCATTCTCAGACTCTAGAAGACCCCACCTCATGATTGTATGAAGCTTTGGGAGGACAACTAGACATAAACCATAACACCATATGTTTGAAGTCACCCTGGCTACCTAGTGAGTTCAAGCCCAGCCTGGAATGAAAACCCTGTCTCAAAAAAAAAAAAAAAAAAAAAAAAGTAATTAGTTTAAAAAGAAGAAGAATAGATGCAGGCCTTCAAAGATGGTCAGGAAGTCTTTATTACTGCAAATAAATGAAGACAGAAGCTCAAGGGAGGAGTGAGACAGGTTACTGCTCTGTCGGAGCAGGCCTTGAAGGCTCCACACAGCAGGAGGGTTCCAGGGTGGACTTGGGGCCTTGGGGGAAAGATGTGGCTCAGAAGACTGGGCTCCACCCTGGAAGTGCAGCATAGGACAGGAAGTGGGGAGAGGCAGGGTCTCCTGCCCACAACCTCAGCGTAAGGGGAGTAGAAGGGGTAGGAAAGACCAGCAAAAGGCTCCTCGCGCCACAGCCCGGGATTCCCACATACAAGCACACACGTGCACACGCGTGCACACATGCACACACCTTCTGCTCTCTCACCCTCTACACACCTCTACCCACCCCACACCCGCACACTCTCTCAGATTTCAAGCCTGAGTCCAGGGGCTGGGGCCAGGCTGGACCATGCTGGCTCCCTTACAGACGAGACCCTTTCCCCAGGGCAGCATCAAGCCCCCAGCTCCCAAGTGCAGCTACAGAGCCTCCGTCTTTGGGTGCAAAGAGCAGAGCTGGAGATAACTGGGAGCTCTGTAGAGTAAGGGGGTTCAGGAAGGTCAGGGCAGGCAGTGGCAGCCATATTTGACTCCAGAGGGGAAGCACAAAAGCATTGGGGCCAGAAGGAGATGTGCCCAGCGCTCAGGAGGGCAAGCCTTGCACAGGGTGTCCCAGCCCCACAGCCAGGGGCCTCCCCAGGGACCAGGGCCCGCTGCTAGAAGGGCCTGGGCTGCAGAGGGTATGGCCTAGAGACCAAGGGATCATCTTCCCCGCGCCTGAAAAGTCCTCCAAGGTTGGGGGCGAGTGGGGAGGGGAAAGGTGCCAGACGCCAGCGCCTGCCACCCCAACAGGGGAGCTCAGACCTCTGGTCCGCCAAAGGCCAAGTTGTCCCGCACCATCAGCGTCTTGCGAAGATCACGGTCCACCAGGGGGCGCTGCATGCGCCACTTGTGCGCCTCCTGCAGGCCTGGCTCGAAGTAGTAGATGCAGGCGCCGAAGCCCACCAGGATGAGGACGGAGATGACCAGGTAGACAGGCACAAACCAGTCCAGAAAGTGTGGCATCGCAGCGGCTCTGGCTGCTGAGACACGGGCCGTGAGGGCGCACAGAGGGATGCTTTGTCACGCCCACCCAGAGCCATAGACCCTTGGGTCACAGAGCCAGAAGGCCCAAACATCATACAGACAGACTAGGGTATGGGGAGCAGCACCTGGTGGAGACCAAATGCTGCCTCAGCAGCCTGTCCCCCCTGACCATGCCTCCACCTGTCCCCAGCAGACTCGGGGACACTCAGCTGCAACATGCCCAGCTACCTCCTTCCCCTAACACGTGTGCCTTTGGGCAAGTTGCCTAGCCTCTCAGGGCCTCCACTTCCACCCCTGTGGTAGAGGAAATGAATAGGGGTCCTCCCGAGTGCCTCCATGAGGCGCCTAATCCCTGGAAGGGAGGCTCAGTCCAGGAGGGCAGATGGCACAACGATCCCTCCTGTTTCCTTGCACCTGAGTCCCCAGGTGGGGTCTCTTCATCCCAATTGCGGTAGCTGTCCCTGCCCCTACCATCCCAGGTGCGCCTCCATGAACGGATGATGAACAGGTCATTGCAGAGCACCTGCCTGACTGGGTCTGCACGGCCCAGTTTAGCACTTACAAGACTTTGGATGCAAGCACCAAAAACTCAGGAAAAATGCTTAGGGTCTCCGTTTCTATGTCTGTGAAATGGGGTGACATCAGTACCTAGACCAGTGGATTCTTTAGCCCAAAGCTGCCCAGCCTGCTCTGCACAAACTCCTCAGTCTCACGGCCTACCCCAAGGCCATGTGGAGCTGCTTGCTCGTCACCTCGTGCACCTGCACCTTACACAGTCCCCACCTTTGCAACTGCTCTCATTTCCCCATGTATACTTCAAAAGCCAGAGCCCAGATCATCTCTCCAGGAATAGAAAAGGCAGGGCTGCTTAGCCCACCCCTAAGCCCTCCCTGGGCATAAGAAATCAGCGGGCTAGGCACCCTTCTGCCCCAGGCCTCAGGACGGGCGGATAGGGTAGGTATTGCTATTCACAATTCACAGGCTCACCTGACATGGGTTACCCTGTTGGGAAGTGGCAGACACCCCAACCCCCAAGGATGTTCTGAGACTCGAGCTCTGCCAGGCAGAGAAAAAAAAACACCTGAGCAGGTTGGAATGTACAGAGGTACACCACTCCACCCCCACCGCCGTGCTCATGGGGTTAGAAAGCACAGGATGGATGACACGACTTCCGAGCAGGCTGAGGAAAAGCCCCAGACCTCCTGTCCCCAAGTGTGAGTTCTTCCTGCCCCCTACTCCCAGGTAAGCTCTGAAAGGGCAGTGGGGGATGCTGCTTCCCGATCTTGCATCCATCTGGGGCTTCCCCTGCTCCCCCACCCAGGGTCCCCAGTCATTTTCGGAAACAGACAGCAGCTTAAGGCACTTCGTTCATGGAGGAGGAAAATAAAGAGGGCTCACCCTGTCCAGGGCCAGGACTAGCTTGCAGAGACAGGGCGCTCGCTGGACCCCTGCCCTCCTACCCAGTCCCCTTGCTAGAAAACAGAGTTTGGAGTGGCGTGGAGCTTCACAGGGAGGATGTAGGGAAGCGACTCTCAGACAGGGATCCCAACCTGCCTGACTGAAGGCCAAGATGACTCCTGAGGCCTTCCCAGGCCTGGCCAGACAACCATCCCCCACCACCACCACCATTTCTTTCCAGCATCAACTTGCAAATGGGGGGCCAGGGCAGAACAGAGCCCATTTGAGCTGCAGTACTGCAGATCTGTAAGGCAGACCTCAGGGTCTCCGACCTCTCTGACCCTGTGGACAAAATTCCAGGCATTCTTGGTCAGACAGAGGATCCCCACACACACACCAGACCATTTCCCGGCATTCCCCAGGAGTCTGGTCTAAATGGACACAAGAAACAGTCCTCTATGAGACCGTGGACCATTCCTCACTGTCGTCTTGCCCCCTGCACAGTGGGGACGGAGATTACTACATGATCTCTAAGCACCGTCCAGACCCGTTCCTGCCAGAGTCCTGCCTGGTCCTCCAGCAGTGTGAAGGTTACAGAGCCCCTCTCTCTGCCTCCCACACCGTTGGCATCGCTCAGTGCCCCCGCTGTGCCTTCAGACCCACCTCACGCCCTGCGGATGTCTGTGCCAGGGCTCTGCACAGAGCACACCACCTCGGCCTGAGCAGCTCAGTGTCGGCCCAGGGACTCAAGTCGCAGCTGCTGTCCCCAGAGACACTGCCATCTGTGGCGGCTCTGGGTGCTGGAGGCAGAGACCAAGTGAAGCGAATGTCCCCCACGGGAGACAACTTCTCAGGCCCAGGGCTCTGACTGGGACAGAGGGGTGAGTCCTGAGCTGACTCAGTACCCTGGCATCTCTCCCTGCCCATCAGAGACCCTTCCCTCTGCCGCCCACTCTCAGGATGGCAGGAGGCGGGGCCTTTCTCAGCCAATCAGCAGTCTAGGACAGCAAGGGCTTTATCCTCCGTTGCCCTAGCAACCAACCTCCTTTTCTGGATCCCTCTACTGTGCACGTGGTACAGCAGATGACAAGGAAGGCAGATTTGGGGAACAGCGGGGACGGATGAAAGGTGCTGAGCAGACTGATGGGCCCCAAAGCTGCTGGGCCCAGTGGGGTGAAGACCCAGCTGTTAACTGGAAAGGGCTGGAGGCCTGCTGGTGACGGACAGGGTTGTGGGGGCCCAGGAGCAGTAAACCAGGTGACCTGATGAGAGTTCCCAGTCATAGAGGGAAGAACCAGGGCCGAGGCTGTGTGGCCCAGTGCGGCACTTAGGCATGATGCTGTGTTCAGGGCTTTATTTCTATTCATTCATCCAAGGTCACCTCACGAGGTGAGGGTTGGAGCCCCTGCGAGGGGCTTCCCCCTCCTTTCTGCTTCAGGAGCCCCACAGCTCCTCAGACTGGGGCTCAGTCTACAGTGCTCATGGCTCCCAAGCACTGAGCACCCCACACCAAGGCAGAGCCACACTCAGTCCACCCCACCACAGATATTGGGGGACCTGATGGGGGTGAGGCAGCTAAGGCACCCAGCAATGAAGCTGTTTGCCTTCTCCTTCCAGGTCATTCAGCTGCCCTGGTGAAGCTGGGGTTCAATGGCAGGGAGGGGCTGGAAATGCAGCATGCACCCCCAAACCCAGATCCTCCCCTGGCTGTAGCCACAGTGTGTGCTGGGCACCAGGCACTTAAGAGCTTTCCATAGACAGCAGGAACTGTGGCCTCAGGAGAGAGCAGCCTATGGGTGACAGGTCAGAAAGTGGCTTCCAAGAAGCAGGCCCCAAAAACCTGATGATAGGCAGGGGGCTAAGAGGCTTTAGGACCCTCAGCCTCCCACAGGCCCTCTGCGACTTTAGTAGAAAGATTTGTTTATTTATTTGTATGCATTTGGTACAGGGTCTCACTATGCAGCTCTGGCTCATAGTGATCCTCCTGTTTTCAGCTTCCCAGTGCTAGGATTACAGCTTTGCACCACCATGCCCAGGCTCAGTGGCCCATTCAGTGTGCCCGGGGCAGGGTTGGCATGGCATATGGTGCTGGGGATTGAACCCCGGTCCCTGTGCTTGCCTAAGCAGGCACTTAAGTCTGCTGAGCTATCTCATAGGCCTGAGATTTCTTTTATTTTTATTTTTTTCTATATTTAGGACAGGGTCTACAGGGTCTCACTATGCAGATCAGACTCATAGTGATTCTCCTGTTTTCAGCCTCCCAAGTTCTGGGAGTACAGGCGCACATCACCAGGTCCAGTCTCAATTGCCATCTCAGTACACCCATGGGTGGGGCCGACATAACACACCAGGGATTGAATCCCGGCTGCTGCATTCTGCCTAAGCAGGTGCTTTAGTCCACTGAGCTATCAGGACAACCCTGGAGATTTCTTTTAAATTAGCAATAAGATAAGCAAATCTTCAGCAGACCATTTTTGCCTACATACACACCTGGGCCACCACCATCCAGACTGAGGTATCCATCACCCTGGACAAGTCCCTCACCAGTGTATACTTTTGCCCCTGGTGTTTGGGGTAGACAGCCCCGTGCCAGGGTACATGCTGAGCATGTGAAAGGTCCAAGCACCATCCCCAGCAGTGGAACACAAAACAAAAATCCACAGCTGCCTCCCCTAGAGGCTTCCACGGCTCTGCCTCCTGTCACCTAGTGCTTGTTTTGTACCTAGGTCTGCTGTAAATGGAATCGCAGAGAGCGCACTCTCATGAACATGTGTCTGGCTTCTGTTGCTTAGCATAGTGGACCTTCCAGTCATCCACACTGTCTGGGCCCACCACAGTTTGCTTATCTGAAAGACATCCTATCCCTCTCCCTTGTTTCCAGGGTGGGGCTGCAGTGAGCAAAGGTGCTGCCATGCTTCTTAACAGTTTGGGGTGGGAGGGTAGAGCTGGAGGAAGGATTACCCATGGTAGCACGGAAGCATGGTAAACCTGTCAGGCACTTTGACTGCGATGGCATCTTCTAGAGCAAAGCCTCAAGCGGTACACCTTAGATGCATGCGCAGCAGTTTGTTTGGGATGGGGCCTTGAGTGTGTTGCCCAGGCTGGCTTCAAACTCCTCAGCTCAAAGATCCTCCTGCTCCAGCCCCCTAAGTACCTGCACTTGCAGCTGGGCCCCTACAATACATATTTCTAATGTATCAATTATACCTTGATAAATCTGTCAAACCTATCAGTGGCTGTTGTGGTTTGGGGTTCTTGCAAGGCAAACAATATAATACAAGACACATTTTATAATAGCATTTTATAATGAATCACCCAATAATCATATATAAGAAGTGCCCAAAACCTATCAAAACACATAAACACTGAAGACTCCAGCTGAGGTCCTAGATCCTAATATCCTGCATGAGTCCAGCTGAAAACCTAGAGCTCATAACAATGCCTCCCACAGGTCCAGCTGGAGGCCTGGAGCCCACAACACATCTCCTTCAGGTCCGCTTCATGGAACTGTGCTCGGAAGGCCCAAAGGTCGGTGGAAGCTAGGAAGTCTATGCCAGTGGGGTGAAGGATCTGTGCTAGCAGACAGGGGTCGGCACTGGAGCTAGGAAGCAAGACTCAAGGTAAGCACCAGAGCTTCCCCAAAGGTACCAGAGCAACAGTGAGGTCCCGTGCTCCTCCAGCGACATGGAAAGCCAAGTTCCCATTGGGAAAGCCAATGCAACAAGCTTCTCCATGAGGCTGAGCAGGGCACCCACCATCTTCCCCTCCGGAGCCGGGAAGCAATGCTCAAATTGAGGACCTGAGCTCTGCCAGAGTTCACTGGGAAAGCCAGCATGACAGGGTCCTCAGCAGCGCAGCCCAAGAGAACTAGCAGCTTCCAACGGCCTCTCCACGCAGCACCCCCTAAGCGGTCCAGCAGCTTTTCCTGTTCTGCCTTTTATGCTGTTGGCAACAGCCCTCAGGTGGGCCTCCCACACCCAGCACCATGCTGCTATTTAATTCAGCTGGGTGTAAGACGTTGCGCACCAGTTAGCCATCCACCACGGTAGCCTATAGGTACGCTTTGGTCACCACTTCTTTATTCATGCAAAAGCTTCATGGGAGGCTCAGTATGTACCAGAGGTAAAGCCAGGGCTGCTCCTGTTAAGGGGATATTTCTGGACCCCACCCACTCAGTTACCTCATCCCTCACCAGGCGCCAATGCCTCTCTCTAGGATCTGACAGAAACCAGTTGTTAAAATGCTGGCCTATAGGTCAGCACCCCACCACCTTTGAGTGTGACACAAGCCCCTCAGAGCAGTCCCTGTCCTCAGCAGCGTGCAGCCCGTCTGTTCCACACAGCCCATGGGACAAGCGCTAAGTCAACTCTGGCATTCCAGCCAACGATCGCCTCTGTGGTGAAATGCAGCATGGCTCCCTGGGGACACTCAGGACACTGTTTTCTAGGCATCTTCACTTGTCACTCCCTAGCTGCTCCCAGCTAACTCCCCTGGGCAGGACAACATCCCAGAGTCCATCTCCCTGTGCTCAGCGCCACGCCTGACCTAGGGTACTCACTACCTATTGAAAGAGTCAGTCTCAGCTCTGCCCCTCCCGGAGAGTCCTGACAGGGTCCGGAGCCTTTCTATGGTCTAAGATTCCCTAAGGACATCTGCCAGTCATCTAGATCTCGACCTCCTCTCCAGCGACCTCTCCCCTCATTTTCAGCCTCCTTGCTGGGGCACAGCAGTGCCTCCCCACCCCCAATACTGCAGCTGTGCTCCCTTCCACCTGAAATCTCTGCTCCGCCATGGACTCAGGCATCTGCTCAAGCAGACTCCAGGCAACTTTATCTTGGGTAGGTAGAATAGCTCAACGTCTTTTATTTATGGAATCTGACAGTTTGCTTTAAGTCCTTTGAGCTTTAGTTATAAGTATCTCTAATTTTTGAGAATTCATGAAAACCAAAATACCTTATTTTTCCTTTTCTTAGTTACACCTTGTAAGAGAACAGTGATATCAGCAAGCTAATTTTGTTTTATTCTCATTTTTGAAGTATGATGACTGGAAGGAAAGTCAGGGCTAGAGAAGAACAAAGAGGCCTGTGCCAATGTCCAGGCTGGATTTTGTTTTGGTCATGATTTCTCAGGGCTCCTCCACAGAGATGACAGAGATTGTGCGGTCAGAGGGAGCAGTGCCCTTCAGTCCTACTGGACCATCTGGAAAGCTGAGGCTGAGCTCTGGGGCCTCCACCTCAGAGTGCAGTCTCCCTTCTAGTGACTGCTTTGGCATTCAGGGCATAGCTTGTGAGCCTCTCAAGGCAGTCCCTCTTACTCTGGCCTGGTTTCTGACAGCAATAGCAGGTGAACTTTATCATTGTTGAGCTCTTCTTGGAGCCAAGAGAATCAGACCTAAGATTTGTTTTTTGAGGCTGCAACAAGGTGGCTTTTTTTTTTTTTTTTTTGTGCGAGACTGGGGTTCAAACTCATGACCTTACACTTGCCAGGCAGGCACTTGTGCCATGGAGCTATCTCCCCAGCCCTTAGGTGGCCATTTTTTTAATCTCTTTTGTTTTCTCCCCTTGGTTTTCTCCCGGTTCCAACCATCTTAGGAAGAGGTCGTCCAAATGAAAGCTGCAGCCAGTAAATTAGCTTTATAAGATTCAGAACCAAGTTGGGCATGGCGGCGCACACCTGTAATCCCAGCACTTGGGAGGCTGAGGCAGGAGGATCGGTGAGAGTTCGAGACCAACCTGGGCTACAAAACTGAGCTCAAGGCCAGCCTGAACTGTACAGCAAGACCCTGTCCCCCCCAAAAAAAGATTGAGAACCAATATCTGCACAAGCCTTAATATATTCCTCCAGTGGAGCACCTGGAGCCTTCAATGGGCATATAACCTTTTGATATTCTGAATTAGCATTTTCAAAAGACAAGGTTTGTAACAATTCCTGAAGTTCAAGATGTCAGACTGTTTTATTAATTGCCTCCCTTAACCAAGAGATAAAATCAACAAATGGCTCACACTGAGACCATACTATTTTAGCAAGGCTTTTGAGCATCTCCAGGTTCTTCGGCCTTCTCCCATGCTCTGAGGCAACATAAGCACGTCTGAACAACAGCCACATCGTCACAGTAAAGCTGAGCCGCAGTACCAAGCCATACATCTGAGCCAGTAAGCTGGTCCGCTGTTATAGCGACAGGTGGATTTTGACCTGTGTATCCTGTCCTGGGTTTCTGCCTCATCTTTCCACTAGGTATGGAATTGAAGATATTGCCCTGGCTCCGAAACAGTATGGCATACATTTCCTAATCCTGAGGAACAAGCCTATGCTCCTCTGCCAATCCCTGTAAGAGTCCAATAACATAACTGGATTACATTTCATATGCTATAACAGCCTGCTTCAAGTCTTTGGCTATCTGAAAAGCTAGAGCAGCGGTTCTCAACCTTTCTAATGCAGTCACCCTGCAATACAGTTCCTCATGTTGTGGTGACCCCAAACCAAAAAATAATTTGGGTGGCTACTTCAAAACTGCAATTCCACGGGGCCCGGCGGGATGGCTCAGCGGTCTAAAGTGCCTGCTTGGGAAAGCTTGGGCGGCTTCAGGGACCGCGGTTCAATCCCCAGCACCACATGCTGCGCCAGCCCTGCCCTCAGGGCAGGCTGAGCCGGCCATAAAAATGAGTGAATAAACAAATAAAAAGGTTAAAAAAAAAAAAAAAAAAAAAAAAAAAAAAAATTAAAAAAAAAAAAAAAAAAAAAAGGAGAACTGTTTAAAAAAAAAAAAAAAACTGCAATTCCAAATAAATAACATTTTCCGATGGCTTTAGGCAACCCCTGTGCTTTGGTCGTTCGACCCCTACCGGGGTCGCAACTCACAGGTTGAGAACTGTGGAAGAGGTTGATAATTCCACAGTACATAGCCATTCAGGTGTTGCTCATTTGGAGGGTGCTACTGAACAACAGGGCAAACTCCCAGGGGGTGTTTTATAAGCCTCTGGGTCTCCCTGGTTCCTTCCTTGCAATAAAGCTTGGGTCACTGCATTCCTAAACCCAACAGCTGAAACAGGTTGCGCATGCTCATATGGAGGAGCTGAGGGATGAGTTAGGGGAGAAGGCAGAGGTTGAACCTTAGCGAACACTGAGGGTGAATTTGAAATATCCAGTCCCTCCACTAATTTGGATATCGACTGTGTCAAAAGTTCCACATGATGGAAAAACTCCCAGGTAGTATATGTCTCTTTCTCCAGCTCATTTTCCCAAGCTTTCAAAAAGTCCTCAGAATCAGAGGACTGAGGACAAAGGGCCAGAAATGCCTGCTTTACTTTGTAATTCTCCATTTCAGAATCTTCTTCACCCAGCAAGGACAAATCAAGAGGTGTGGTGCTGCCTTCATGTTCTGCAGTGTCCTCATCAAGGGAACTCCTTGTAAGACTGCCTTTCTGAGTCTGAAGAATCCACTGCAGACTCGATTCTCCAGAGTCAGACTGCAGGGGCTCCAAAGCCAAGGAGAGGAGGTTACATAAAGACCACAGATTTAAAGTGATAGGTTCCCTCCGGTGTGCTCTGCGCAGACCTTTCGTAACCTGCTTCCAAACTTTTAAGTCTAGAGCAGCTTTTCCTTTAGGCTGAAACCATAAACAATGTCTTCTTATAAGGAAAAACAATACTTCCAAATGTTTTGGTTTCACCTCTACCCCAGCTCCTCTGAGTAATGTCCGAATAAGATGGACGTACTCATCTTCTATCGAAGTGGAATTTCCCATTTCTCTGAACTATCACCAGTGGTCTTGCTGACTCTGGGTGTACTTTTCCCACACGGTCAGGCCTCTCAGCTCACCCCTGGTCATCTTTCGTGCCCCACATGCCACTTGTAATGTTATGTGTCGGTGCCAAAAAGAACGACAAGAAGACCTGATGAAGGTAGCTCAGAGGACTCACTGAGATTCGGCCCTCAGTGAGCCAAGAACCCCTGAAGCAAATCAGCTTTATTTTGGGTAGTGAGTGTGATCTCCTGCATCATCATTAAAATAAAGGAGAAAAAAAAAAACAAAAATAAAAAATAAAGTAAAGGAGGACCGTGTGCTTAGTCATGAATGTTACCATGAGCTCCATTACCTGCCATCCTTTCCTTATCGTCAGTTTCACACAGGGGTCAACCATTAGCATTCCAAGCAAGGGAGAAAGCAACAGAGAGCCCACAGGTAAAGCCGCTATCCATCACCTGGAGTCCCAGATTTCCAGGATTGTCAGCAACAGACCACAGCTGTCCCTGGGCCCCCTTCATTACACTCCGTTTCCTGTAAAGCCAGCCAGGCTACAGCTGACCTCAGGCATCTTCTAGACTCTGGCTGGGGAATAGCACTGAACAGGTGATTCCACTGTTAGAGGAAGCAGCACACTACGGTCCCTGAGCAGCTCTGCTTGTCTCTTGCTAGGCAGGCTAAGGAAGCAGGATCTTGCCGGCTCTTTACCATCCCCAGAGAGGAGCAAGTGTAGTATTAGTTTATAAGAAGGAGGAAATTTCAGGTAGTGAGTAGTTCTTGACCATGACTCATGAAGATTAGCATGATGGGGAAAACAGTGGAAACAGCACGGAAGGGGCCTGAGGGTAGAGGCCTAGCTCCAAGGGAGACTACTTGCCTGGCATCTAAGAGGCCCTGAGTTCAATCCCTGCATAGCAAAAAAGAAAAAGCGTGGGCTTGCTATTTGAAATAGGGCACAGCCTAGTGACACCCAGGCCTGTGCTGTGCCCCCATCAATATGCTGAGAAGGGGTCACTGGGGGGTTGGATCGGAAAGGGGGTCTGCTCTAGTTTTTTGTCTTTTTTTTTTTTTTTTTTTTTTTTGTGGGACTGGGGTTCAAACTCACGACCTTGCACTTGCTCAGCAGGCACTTGTGCCTCGGAGCCATCTCCCCAGCTCCTTGTTTGTCTTTTTGAGACAGGGTCTCTCTTTGCAGTTCAGGCTGGCCTTGAGCTCACTTTTGTAGCCCAGGCTGGTCTCGAACTTGCACTGATCCTCTTAACTCAGCCTCCCAAGGGCTGGAATTACAGGCGTACGCCATCATGCTCGGCCTCTAGTCTCCATTTTTAAAGGATTCTAGCCAGGCATAGTGGTGGCGCATGCCCGTAACCCAGCCCTTCAGAGGCTGAGGCAGGAGGACTGCTGTGAACTAACTCAAGGCCAGTCTGGGCTATACAGAGAGACCCTGCCTCAATAAATAAATGCATAGATATCAAAAGATTGTGATCGCTGTGGGGAGAACAGTTGGCAGCCCTGCAGACCTGCATGACATCACAAAGTCAGTGAGATGTTACAATGGGCCAGGTGACAGAGACAGTAGGTTAGCCCTGATCCTAACAGCAATGGAAGTGGAGATTGTTGGAATAGAGCCCAGTGAAGCAGCACACAGCCATTATCCCATGCTTAGAAGGCCAGGGCAGAGTTACTATAAATTCATGGCCACCCCAGGCAACTTAGTGAGACTTTGTCTGGAAGAAAAAATAAAAGGGTTGCGGGTGTGGCTCAGGGGTAGAGCATTCCTAAATTTAGTCCTCAGAAAGGGGCGGGGGATTGTTTACAGATTGGATAGGGTGTGTAAAGAGCAGGACCTATCAGAACTCCCACCACCAGCAACTACAAGGATAAGGTGATCTGAGATGGAGAAGACAAAGCAGCAGGTCTAGAAGGAAACAAGACTGTCCCGAAGGAGATGGATGAATGCAAAGGAACACACGAACCGCTGAAACCGTTTCCCTGAAGCGTGGTACCAAAGATATATCCAGCATCTGTGTGGTCTGGCCAGGGCCGGACCGCCCCTTAAATAAAAGGCGGAGATGCCTTTAAGAGGGTCCCGCCCCGACACGAAGCCCCGCCCAGAGAGGGTCACGTGGCCCTCCTGACCACTCTTGACGGGACTCTGGGGGTTTGAAAGGTTGGTGCGCGCTTTGGGAGCGGCAGTTCGGCCTGTCCGGAAAATGGCAGTGTTGAGGCCACTAGGCAAGCTGCCCGGCCTGAACATAGCCACCATCTTGGTAGGTGCCCGCGGCCCGGCGACCTGGATCTGCCTTTCCCCCTTAGATGCGCCTCAAGTCGCTCTGGGCTCTTCCCTTTGTATGGGACCGCGCGCGCTATTCCGACAGAGTTAGGTAGGCGGGAGAACCGTGCTCAGAACCAATCAGAGTAGCCGCTCTCGGCGCCTCAGGGCCGCACTCACCAGGGGCGGAAGATTTACTGCCTTCTGATTGGTGGAGGGGCGGCGTGTCCTCTAGCCCCGTTGGTTTTCTAGCGCCCGCTTCCTCTGCAAGTTCTCTCCCGCTCTGGGACCTGGCTGCCCCGGGAGAGCAAGGTTGGAGAGTAAGTGCGGCGCCCACAGGTCTGGAATGGGTGCTTGAGGGGAGTCCTCTCGGGCATTGGATCCTCCCGGCCCACTAAAGATGTGGCCTGATCCGCAAGAAGGGCGTCGCTGCGCTGGGCTCTCAAGGATCCCCAGTCTGTACCTGACGCTTCCTTTCCCCACAGCTGGTGGGCTCGGAGGATGCCCTTCTGCAGCAACTGGCGGACTCAATGCTCAAGGAGGACTGCGCGTCCGAGCTGCGGATGTAAGTAGCCGAGACTGGGTGTGAGGAGCAGTGTACATGCTTGAACCATCGCTGTCGAATTAAGGCTGAAGGTTCAAGCTGGGAGCGGTGGTGCCCTCCTGCCATCCCAGCACTTGGAGGGCTGAGGCAGGAGGATCTGAGTTGGATGCCAGCCCGGACTACATAGGAAAACTGAGTCGCAATAAATAACATAAATGATGCAAGAAAGTCCCCTACACACTCTATACTGGGGATTGAACTCAGGGCCTTTGCATTCACCTGTCTCCAGCCCTATTAATTTAGGCAGGCTCACCAAATTTCCTAGAGATCCTGTGCCACTCTATCTGGCTTCAAGAAAGCTTTTTTTTTTTTTTTTTTTTTTTTTTTTTTTTTTTTTTTTTTTTTTTTTTGAGACAGGGTCTCACTATGCAGTTCAGGCTGGCCTTGAGCTCACTTTTGTTGCCCAGACTGGTCTCGAACTCTCACTGATCCTCCTGCCTCAGCCTCCCAATTGCTGGGATTACAGGTGTGTGCCACCACACCTGGCTTCAAGAAAGCTTTTGAGTGAAGAGGATGCCAGAAATGCCTCAGGATAGTAAAAGTTTAGTGTAAGAACTGGGAATGTAGCTCAGGACAAAGGCCCAGGATTCAATTCCTGGTACTACATACAAACAACAAATTGCCTATATTCGTGGAGCAAAAACAAGATGGAGTTATGAATAAGAACAGTTATCTCTTCACAGCTGTAGCATTCAGTTGCTAGCAAGAACTCCTGAGCCGCAGTAGCAGCTTCATCAAGCTGAGTTCAGAATTATACACAGAGCAGAACATGAACGGAAGCAATACTAATGATGACAGCCAGCTGTGGTGGCACACACCTGCGACCACTTGGCTAGCTGAGGCAAGAAAAGCGCCGCAAATTCATGGCTGCCTGGGCTACATAGCAAGATAGTTTCTCAAAACAAAAACAGAAAATAAAAAGGGCTGGGGTAATAGCTCAATGGTAGAGAAATTGCTTGCCTAGCATATGTGAAGCTATTGGTTCAGAGTTTATGCATAGTTCTTCCCCTTTTTCAATTCTACTTTATTTTACTTTTTAACTTCTGTTCCATTCAAATTAAATTAATGCCGTTAGGCTGGGGCGATAGCAATAGCTCAGGGGCATGAGGGCCTGCCTGGCAAGCGCAAGGTGCTGAGTTCAAGTCCCAGTACAAAAAAAAAAAAAATTTACAGCCGGGCGTGGTGGTGCACGCCTGTAATCCCAGCACTCGGGAGGCTGAGGCAGGAGGATTGGTGCGAGTTCGAGACCAGCCTGGGCTACAAAAGTGAGCTCAGGATCAGCCTCAACTGCATAGCGAGACCCTGTCTCAAAAAGACAAAAAAAAAAAAAATTTA